>JBBBWG010032352.1:0-42343 GCA_037176905.1 Azolla pinnata | reverse complement strand
GCTCTCAAAATCTCTGTTCTATATATCAATGCGAAGCTCTTCGCGCAAGCTTCGAATCGAGCTAAAGATCACTAAAATCGGAGTTCAAACGAGAAAGTTATGAAGAAAACTCTGATTAGGTCTCTTAGCTTTTCTTCTGCTCGCCATCGCCCTTGCTTTTTCGTCTCCCTTCCTTGCCTCTGCTTTTCTTCTTTCTTCTTCTTCATCTTCTTCTTCTTCTTCTTTCTTCTTTCTTCTTTCTTCTTCTTCTTCTTCTTCTTCTTTCTTCTTTCTTCTTCCTCTTCTTCTTCTTCTCCCGTGCTCTGCTGCTCAGAGCCATGGAAGCTCTTCTCTGCCGCCGCCTCCTCCTCCTCCCTTCCTCTGCGTTCGGCTCCCCTTCTCCTTCCCATTCCATTCTGCTGCCTCGCCTCCGCGCCTCCCCGTTGCTCGCTCCCCGGGTCCCGGCTCCAGATCTCGTCTCCCCGCCCCCCGCCGCTCCTCCTCGTCCTCGACCCCGCCTCGCGATGCGCGCCTCCAAGAATGCTGCTCCCGATGCGCCCCCTGCTGCTCCTCCCCAAGGTCCCCCCCTCCCCCTTTTGTGCTTCCATTCTCCCCCCGTTCCTGTCACGTTTGGTTCGATGGATGCGCTTCTATCTACCGTCCTCATGCAATGTGTTATGCTTTGTACTCGTTTCAATCTGCTGCGACATTCCGTGTAGCTACTTCCATCCGAATCACCCATTTTGTTTTCCTGTTTGCTCCTTCCAAGCTCCGTCCTTGTGGATCTGATAGCTCCCGCGTCTCGAAAATCTCATACAAATGGCGCCAAATCGGATCGAAAGTTTTACCTTTGTCGATCTCTTTCTGTTTTTGATTTTTTTTGTTCGGAGGAAAACAGATTTTGGCTGTACGTTTGGAAAGATCTATCCGATAGATCACGCCTCTCGAAATCTCATATCAACGGTGCTGAATCGGATTGAAGTTTGATCTTTCTAGACCTCTTTCTGTTTCTCTTTCTTTGCCCCCCCAAAAAAACAATTAGTGGCTGTAGCTTTTACAAAATACGTCTGGTTTGATCCTCTCTAGTTCCATTTTCGTGGATCTCTCCTTCTGCGTTTAGGCGTGGTAAAGTTTATCACAGGGATCAGTTGTAGTTTCAGCCTGAACATCAATCAGGTGTTCGGCTAGCCCATGGCTATACAGTATCTGGGAACGGTTTTTAAATGGAATGCATTTCTTGTCGCAGCTGTATTAGAGATTTGGAAGAATGCAGAAGCTGTTTGTTTCGATGTTGATAGCACGGTGTGTATCGATGAGGGTCTCGATGCACTAGGAGAATTTTGTGGTGCCGGGGAAGCTGTGGCAGCCTGGACAAACAGGTTTTTCTTCATGCTTTTGACTTGGCCTTTATTGATCAAGCCAAACAATCTCTCTTGATTTCCTGAAGGCTATAATTGTTACGCTATACAAAACTTTCAAATGTGCTTCAACCCAATTCAATGCATTATAATCCTTTGCACCCTGCTTTCTGAGCTCTCATTGCTTGGATTTTGATTGCTTCATCATGCATTTGGAGTTCAATTTCAAGATATTGATTTCGAGAACAATTGATGATAGTGGGAATATATGGACAGGGCCATGAGTGGATCTGTACCGTTCGAAGAAGCGCTTGCTGCCCGCTTATCATTATTTAAGCCATCTTCAACGGATCTACAGAATTTTCTTGCCAGAAATCCTCCCAAGTAGGTATCAAAGTGTTGGTCATGTAGCAATGACCTTATTTAAGCCATCTTCAACTGAATCTTATTCTTGTGAGCATTGTGCCTCTTATCGTACCTCATCTTGGTTCTGTTTCTTGCCCTTAAAATACATGTTTCATGCTCCGATCGTGCCTGGTGTAAAAGGAGTGTGTGAGTACATATTTTTCACTGATAAAATTTGTTTCCAGGATTACACCTGGTATTGAAGAGCTCTTTCGCAAGCTTCAATCAAAAGGAAAGGTTGTCTATCTCATATCTGGTGGCTTCCGTCAAATCATAGCTGTAAGTAACATGGTTATGATTACCTTACTTGCATTTACATTGCGGCATTCAGATTCTTAGAGTTTATGTTCTCTTGACTCTTTAGTTGACAATGTTTTCTCATCTGGCAGTCAATGGCAGCAATTTTTCTGTTACGTGTCAATGTGCTTGTATTTAATGTGTATATGTCTATTGCCGAAATTCTGAGTACCATACCTGCCTTTAACTGCAGCATTCAGATCTTAGAATTTATTTTTTCGTCACTCTAAATGTCATTACTTTTTCTTAATCAGGCAGGCAATCAACGGCAGCAATTCTTCTGCTCAGTGTAATCATTATGACTTTATTTATTGTGTATGCAGCCAGTTGCTGAAATTCTGAGTATCCCAGAAGAGCGAGTGTTCGCAAACAGGTTGCTTTTTGATGAGAATGGTACCTATGGAGGCTTCGATGCCAAAGAACCCACATCGAGAAGTGGGGGAAAGGCAGCAGCTATTGCTGAAATCAAGAAGGTATAAATGCCCATAGGAGGAGTTTTTTTATTTTTTCTCAGTCAGGAGCATAGGATGTGAGAATTGTTGGAGTGCTTTGGTTTAGAAAATGACATAGTTTGTTGAGATAATAGCAAACACTGGCCAACAGAGGTACTACTATATGATGTGTTTTGTTTGTTCAGAAATATAACTACAGCAAGTTGGTCATGATTGGGGATGGAGCAACAGACCTCGAGGTAACGATCATGTATCAACTTTGCTTCATTTACTTCTTACCTCAAATACTATCATGTGGTTTTCATCATTCTTTCACTGATCTTTGGATGTGGGTATGAAAGGCTCGGCAGCCAGGTGGTGCCGACATCTTTATATGCTATGCTGGAGTGCAGTTTCGGGAAAGTGTTGCATCACAATCGGATTGGTGTGTTTTCAATTTTAGTGATCTTGTCAGCGCTCTAGACTAGACTGCATCATAAGCTTCAACTCCTTCGATACCATTCGTTACCTGACATTTGAGATATTATGATTCTTGGCTACTAACAGTAACAGTTTTGTTGTCAATAATAACACCCAAGGTGGACATTGGAGGCTAGATTTTTCTGAAGCACTGAAGCACAGCATTGTAGAGCAGTGATGTATACAAGCTCTTATTCATCACATTATGTACATGTACTCAAATAATTTGGGCAATTCCCCTTGTCAGAACATGGCAAATTTTAACCTAATGCCACTCTGAAAAATAGGGATGCCCTAAGTTCTCCATTTTGCTTGGAACATTCTGTACCCGAACACATGTTTTTCAAAGCCAAATAATCATCGGTTACAACTGTGACAAAATACCTCAAATTCATCAGATTACGAGTTATACATCCAACCGAAGATTCTTGTGCATATCTGATAATAGGCATCTTAAATGACTTGGTTTTTTATAGACCTGTTGTGTTGTTTTGAATTCGCAGAAACTCGAATTCTTTCAATGAGCAAGCATTATATATTGCTTAGTGTTTCTTGAGCGAGGCTTCTGCAAGCAAAAGCAATTTGTTACTGGGAGATCTCAGTGAGATCAAAACCTCAAAACACCTTTGATGCCAGTGATTGATTAAACTGGACCGGCTCTTGAAAATGTGCGAACAGACTGGTCGAGCTACTTATTTTCCTTATTTCCAAATCACGTCTGATTCTTTGGAAAAGCATCAAAATGCTCATCATTTGTTGCCTACTATATTTGCAAACGTTTGCCAAGTAACTACTTCAGAAAAAACCACACTGCAAGATATCAAACATATCAAACCTCACTCCACTGACTTGATGTCCGCATGGTCTGAGCCATTCATCAGCGACTTTGCAGCATAGTCATTTTGATCCATAATCAGAAATAATCATGATTAGAGACATCAACCCCAAATGTCAATTTACAAGCTACCTATGTGCTTCAATCAATCCATCAGTTACAAAAACAAAACCCGATGTCATAACAGCATTAAGCATTCTCATAATCTCAGCACACTGCAATCACACAAAGGAAAGCTTATTAAAGGAGTTGGGAAGAGATTACAATACATAGGAAGCATTACTGGAGAGGGAGAGAGAGTGGTATAGACCTAGAGCTTAAAATAAGCCTATCACATTCCTCTAGGAAGGTTCTCTTCTTTTTTTTTTCTGGTTTTTCATCTTATCACCAGTGGTCCATTAGATAAAACAACGTTTGTTTCAATTCAAGCTCCCAAATTCACTTAAAAAACAAGGAATAGAGACTCTTCTTCCGCAAAACATGAGCGTCTTCAATATGTGTAGCCAGCCACAAACATGCCCTTCTTCGCCTCTTCGCTCTCGCCCTCTGCAGAGTATTTGCCGAGCTGGGCGAGAGAATTGGCCTTGGCTCTCACAAGGAGGCTCTTCTGGGCAGTTTCTACATTCTCAGGGCGTCCACCCCATGTTTTGAGCACAGTGTTTTGCAGAGCTCGTGCATACGAGAAGGACACGTGCCATGGGTTGGGCGATTGGTTCATTGCATTCAAGTTCAAGGTTGCCTCAACCTCAGATTGACCACCAGACAAGAACTGCAGAGTATCACATAAAGAAGTGTGAGTTGCTATATTATAACATATATAAAGAGCCAAAATGCTGTTTCAACCTATATGAACTAACAGATATGAAGAGCAAAAAGTGCTGAGAGAAGTGGGTTGCTAATGAATATATGCATCGAAAACAAAACAAACACCGAATATGACAAGTTATGAACACATATGAAGAGCAAAAAGTGCTGAGAGAAGTGGGTTGCTAATGATCATATGCATCGAAAACAAAAAACAAACACCAAATATGACAAGTTATGAACACACTTTTGAGCCCATAGAAGGGTTTCCTAACTGTTTTTACTACCACACACAAAAAAAAGAAACTTGGGCACATGGACACTGGTTATGAACACTTGGTGCCCATGAAGAGTTTCTAGGTGTTTTTGCTAAGACAAAACCAACTATGGCACATGAACACTGCTTATTCAGGGTTTCCAAAGTGTTCCATGACATCTTCTAACTCAAAAGTGTTTTTTCTTTTCGTATAGCCTAACATCATGAAATCTTTTCGTATAGCCTAACACCATGAAATCTTTTCGTATAGCCTAACACCATGAAATCTTTTTTTAAGTTTTTACCATGATTCCGGGCACTGCAGGTGGGACTCTCCTCTTGAGGAGGTTCAAGGTGTATTCTGCCACTTTCTCGGGTGATGCTCTGTCTTTGCACTCTGCACCAGGTGTGACCATGCTTGGCTTCAACAAGATGCCCTCATACACCACGTTGTTCTTGGCGAGGAAGTAGAACACCTCGTTCCACACCTTCTCAGCCACAACTGCAGTTCGATCAATGCCATGCTCACCATCCAAAAGGACCTCAGGCTCCACGATGGGCACCAAGCCATTTTCCTGAATCCGGGCACACATGTATATGCTCAATATCACCATCATTTTAGATCCGGCGTGGTTATATAAACATCTAAGGGACATTTTCTTGGGAAGCAACGTTATGGAATGATCTTGTTGCCAAATGATGCAAAATATCATATCATACCTGGGAGATGGCGGCATATCTTGCAAGGCCCCAAGCGGCTTCCTGGATTGCCAGCTCAGATGGTCCATTGGGAATGCTAATGACAGTCCTCCTGCACCATATCAATCACCAGAGCATATCAATAACATTCATCACATCATATATTTACGTTACACACAGGATGATGAATGGCAAATGTCAATACATACAAATGCGCCTTGCATGTGTATTACAACTGGTGAATACCATAAATAGGTATGTATTAATCATTGCGAGTATCACACTGCAGATCGAGTACAAGGGAGAAAACAAATGGAATACCATTTCGCAAAGCGAGCTCCCTGCTTGTAGTATTCGGCAGATCGTGAAGCCAAACCATCAAGTCCTTGGCACCACGACTCATCGTTTGATCCAGCCAGAGGAACAAGACCCTGAGATGTTATGAAACAATGTAACACAAGGCAAAAAGGGAATGGGATTGTAATATATGATCATGAATAAAAAACGAAAAGAAATGCTCACCTTGTCGACCTTGATACCAGGGGCAATACCTTGCTCCTTAAGGCAATCTACGAACTTCTTGCCATCGAGGGTGGATTGGTAGAGGGTCTCCTCGAAGAGGATAGCACCGGAGATGTAGGCTCCGAGGCCAGGTGTGGTGACAAGAAGCTGGCGGTAGGCTTGGCGGTTAGCCTCGGTATTCTCCAAACCGATGGATGCGAGGCGCTTGCCGCAGGTGGCATTCGATTCGTCCATGGCCAAAATGCCGCGACCGGGTGAAGCAATGGATTTCTACAGCACAAACCACATCACCAGATATTACGAGAGATAGAGCTGATGAGAACTCCATGTCTTGGCATGCAGGTGCAAATTGAGTAAAACATGGGTTTCTACGGATAGTGCCAATCTCATGGCCATGCATATAAGAGAGAGCTCATGCCAATTCCATGCTTCACATGCACCCATTATTTTTCTCATATGGACCCAACATCACTAAAACAGGTTCTGCATCCATAGGCATACATACATAATACATCCCTGAAGAGATGTATGCATGCATGTAGCCATGATAGCACATCCTTGCATGCATATACCTATGCCTATACACATATATCAAGGGGAAGCACATCCTTGCATGCATATATACATATGCCTATACACACATATCAAGATGCACATGCTTCTTCTGGGAAACAACACGTATCTCATCATGCTCCAAACAAAGAGGAGAAAATCCCAGTATCACAATTCGCATATCAAGATGCACATGCAAACACACATCTCGTCACGTTCCAAAATAAGCAGCGATTCCTGCGCATAATTCATACACCGGCATGCAAGCTTCCAGGCGAAACACACGTATCTCATCAAGCACCAAACAAAAGAAGCGATCTCCCGTGCACAATTCATGTTCCACAAGACATAAAAGGGCACATACATAGCTCTAGCCGCGGTGCACATGCATCTGCACAACAGAATCAGGTTCCACATACAGGCACATAAAACACACATATGGGGCACATAATCGCGCATATGTGGCACATGAACGCGCATAGGTCGCGCATATGTGGCACATAATCGCAAATGTGTGGCATAGAAACGCACATATGTGGCACACAATCGCAAACATGTGGCACACAATCGCAAACATGTGGCATACAGCACAAAAAGAACAGAAGAAAGAAACACAGAGAGAGAGAGAGAGAGAGACAGATCGAAGTACACAGAAAAGAGATGGCGAAGGAGTATGAGGAAGCTCTTTCTTACCGCGGTCTTGATGAGCTCATCTGTGTAAGCTCCAGCCCGGACGGAGACAGGGGAGTAGGCAACGGGGGAGGAGGAGGAGGCGGAGGCGGAGGAGGAGGCGGAGGCGGGCTTGAGGGATTGGCCGAGGAACTGGGAGGGAGCAAGGGAGACGGCGGGCTTGATGAGGGCGGCAGCCATGGCGAGGGAAGCTGGGGGGCTCCTGCTCTGTTCCTGCTCCTCTGTTCCTGGTGGAGATGGAGATGGAGATGCTCTGTTTCCCTTCTTCTTCTTCTTCTTCTTCTTCTTCTTCCTTCTTCTTCTTCTTCTTCTTCTTCTTCTTTCCTTCCCGTGTGTGTTTGTGGATTGTGTGTTGTGATGTATATATGCTATCAATGGATGGCTCTCCTTAGCCCCTTCTTCTGGGCAGTTTTGCAATGTGTGGTTTCTGGAGGAGATAAGATGAAAGAGAGCCACATACACAGGAAGCCAGAAGAAAAGAGCACTGCTCACCTCAGGTCTTGCTTCTGGTTCATGGTTCTCGGTTACTTTTTTGGCATTCTTTTCCCCTGATCGATCGATCGATCGGGGCCTCGGAAAACCGATGCCGATCGAGGGAACAGAATCTGCTGCATCGGTCGATCGATACAATCCTTTGAAAGGAGATTGATCATCGATCGACTACACACACACACGCACAGAGAGAGAGAGAGAGAGAGAGAGAGAGAGAGAGAGAGAGAGAGAGAGAGAGAGAGAGAGAGAGAGAGCGAGAGAGAGAGAGAGAGAGAGAGAGAGAGAGAGAGAGAGAGAGAGAGAGAGAGAGAGAGAGAGAGAGAGAGAGAGAGATAGAGAGAGAGAGAGAGAGAGAGAGAGAAGTAGCTGGAGCTGGAGATTGCAGTAGCTGGAGATTGCGGTAGCTCGAGCCGCTTTCGGAATGAAACTCCCAGATGCGGGGGTTTATTAGCCCAGAATCCCTGCGTTAGCCTCCGCTTTGGCTAACTTCGTTTAGGAGATAACAAGGACTAATACTATTAATTTGTCGTGGCCAATCGTGCGTAGGACTCGATTTCATTAGCCCTGTTCTGTTCGTATCGAGAGACATCTGCTCCTTCCTGCATGCTTTAGAGAAGCGCTCTGCAAGCTGATGCGCTGACAAATCAAGCTGCTAAATGTCGTATAAAATTATTGACCAACCGGAGCCCGTATGCCAACCGAGTTGTTAAAAAAGTATGCCTGCTTGGTGGACTTCGTATGTATGCGTGCACGTATTCTGCAGACCCAATTAGTAACAGATATCGCTACAGAATCAATCGGTCTGCCTCGATATCCTAGACTGGAGAGCCGAGGACACTACGACAAAATGGGGTAACTCTGTTTGAGGGATGATGTTGAAACATGCCAAGCCACATACGAGAACAGGCTGTTTGTTGTAGCAATGTAATCGAAACCTCGGGTTACATGCCACACCGAACATCAAGCATGCAACTCCTGCAAGCCCATGTGAGGTGGCGGTAGTAATGTCAACCACATATAGGAACAGAGGATTGTACTAATAACAGACTAAGATGGACCACATACTAGGCGAACAGTTCATTCGAGCTCTGTCAGCTGCATCGGTATTGGCCATGAAAAAAAAGAAGCCAATGCTCATCGTAGCACGGATCTAGATCATGGCTGGTGCATCAGAATGGACTGTATTAACAAGCCGATCTAGACCAATTGGTCGTGTGCCACAAGATCAAAGCAGATGGGTAACTCATTCTGGGCTCTCTAGACTCAATTCCAAGATTCTCTGCCTGATGGGCCCACATTGGGAAATAGTAACCGATTCAAGATTCTAGACTAATCGTTGCGTTGCTATATAAACCACAAGATCATTCGGCAAGTGATCCGACCACATCGTAGCACGCATCCAACCGTGGAAGGCGCATTGGAATGGACTGTAAAAGCAAGCCGATTCGAACCAATGGCCATGGGGCCACAGATCGGAGCAGATAGTTTAAAACTCAATTCGTGCTCGGTCACAATCCAAATTCCAGACCGGTTGTTGCGTTGCTAGATAATTGCAGGAGCATTCGGCAACTAACCCGACCAGACCGCAACACGCATCCAAATCGCGGCAAGTGCATCAGAATGGGTTGTAATAACAGGCGATCTAGAATCCTACCAAACGGGAACAAGATTTCCTTATACTAGAGTTTGCTTATAAACGCTCTACACATACTTCGATGGGATACAGTTGTTTTACGTTGATGTATTGTAAATTCATTCTGGGCTCTCCGAATTCGGTTCATGCTAGGTGACACCGGGAAAGATTCCATATTCCAGAAACCGATCGCTGCGTTGCGAAATGTTGCGTTCTAGGATCCAAACCAAACTGGCCAGATAAATCACGAGATCATTCGGCAACCGATCCCAACATGCGTTAACTCATTCTAAGATCTCCAGATTTGACCTGTATTCGGCCGCATCGGGAAACGGTAACTGATTCCAGATTCCAGATTCTAGATTTCCAGATTCCAGATTTCCAGATTTCCAGATTCCAGATTCCAGAACCGATTGTTGTGTTGTGAAATGCGAAATGCGAAATGCGAATTGTGGTAACTTCCATGTCCGACATCGTCATGACATGACCTGATGCTGCCACATCGAGAGATCTCCGCGAGCGATGGCGGAATCGCGGTCTCAGATCCGAACCAGGAAGCCGAGATGTCGGTGGCACATTCCGCAGACCAGACAGCAGCACTCGTCCGAAGCTTCTTCATGTTACGGTGTGCGATGGTGATGTCCCCAGGAGAATGGATGCGACCCTGAATCGCTGTCTCTGCCTCCCTTTGATCAGCAGGATGCGGGCTTGGATGAGATACCTCTCCATCCCCAGGAATGGACACGATCAGTGCACATCCATGGGGTCCTCGATACCACTTCATCAGATGAAAGGCCCCGGAAGGCCTTTTGAGCTTCCCCATCCTGCGCCGAGAAGAAACCCTGCTTCATTCATCGCTCAAAGAAAATCACAAGAAGAAAAATGGTAATGCGCAAATCCTTGCGAATCATGCAGGATTTTTTGATCGCTCAAAGAAAATCACAAGAAGAAAAATGGTGATGCGCAAATCCTTGCGAATCATGCAGGATTTTTTGATCGCTCAAAGAAAATCACAAGAAGAAAATGGTAATGCGCAAATCCTTGCGAATCATGCAGGATTTTTTGATCGCTCAAAGAAAATCACAAGAAGAAAACGGTAGTGCGCAAATCCTTGCGAATCGTGCAGGATTTTTGATCCTCAAAGAAAATCACAAGAAGAAAATGGTAATGCGCAGATCCTTGCGAATCATGCAGGATTTTTTTATTGCTCAAAGAAAAACACAAGAAGAAAACGGTAATGCGCAAATCCTTGCGAATCATGCAGGATTTTTTGATCTCATAAGTGAGGTGTCTTTGGCAGGAACTCTTATACAAACACTGCAAGGATGTTAGTCAGAACAAGATCTGGCCAATGTCTATCTTCCGTCTATGTAGATATGGCTTGGAAAGCTCTATAGACATCGGAAACTGTCTGCTTCCTTTGTTCCCAGAGCAATGAAACCTCTTGGATGTTATTCGTTAGATTGGTTAATAAAGATGAATACCCTTGGACTTGTCTCATTCAAGAGTATGCACAAAATGGGGATCTGAGCCCGTGTGCTTCGCTTGTTCACAAGCATGAGTGAAGACGATGTTCAGCCTTCCGTACACACTTATACAGCATTATTGAATGGATTTGCAAATCAGATCATTCATGCTGAAGTAGTTTGCAAAGGTTTTGACAATGATGTAGTCATAATATCGAATAATTTGGTGGGCATCTATGGTAAATGTGGTTTATTTGAAGATACTGAACGAGTGTTAGATCAGATTCAGGACTGACGTGTGGTTTCGTGGAATGTCTTGATGTCAGGATTCGTTGAACATTGCTTTGTTGGAGAAGCTCTTGAATGTTTGGATCGGATGCTGTTAGACTACATCGCTTTTAACACAATCACATACGTCTGTCGCCTAAAAACATGTAGTGGTGTGAGAGTCTTACATAAAGGGAGGATTCGAAGAGAATACCTTTTATGCAATGCTCTTGGTTTAAGAAACAAAAGACTCGTTTGATGCAATGAAAACTCATGATATAGTTTCATGGAACGCTCTTATTGGAAGATATGCAGAACGGAAAACAAGCTGAGGAGGCACTACAGTGCTTGGAGGAAATGTCACTGACTGGAAAAGATCGGCGAACAACGTTACTTCCCTTTTGACTTTGAAGGCTTGTAGTAGCCCTGCAAATATAGCAAAGTCCTGGGAAGTACGCACAGAGAAACAGGGTTCGAACATGATCTATACATTGGCTGTGCTTTAATAGCTATGCATGCCAAGCATGGGTTGCTCATTGATGCCTGCCATGTATTGCATCGGCAACATGAACAAGGTGTCATCACATGGAACACATTGTTATCAGGATATGTACAGCGTGAATGTGGTCAGGCGGCGCTTCTCCACTTTGAAGAAATGCTCAATGAAGGCATTTGTCCTATGCTTACAACCTGTATATGTGGTTTAAAAGCATGTGGGATCATTAGATACTAGGAGAAAAGGGTATCAATTGCATGCTGCTATTGTGGGAGAGAAACTTGATACCGATCCTTTTGTTTGTAGTGCTTTGGCTTACGAGTCCCTGATTTTCTGCTGTGTTAGATGTTTTTGAAGAGCTTCCAAATTAAAACATTGTCTACTGCAAGGTACTAATCACCAGATATCCAGAGCACCAGCTTCGAAAGGAAGCTCTCAACCAATGCCAAAATATGCAACTTGAGAGTGCTCTGCCAAATTCCATCGCTTACTTTGGCATCTTGAAAGTGTGTGGGAGCATCAGAGATGTAGTCAGTTGGCCGAGAGATCCATAGTGAGATTATCAAGAAACGTTTCAATGAAAATGCATTAATCGGAAATAATCTGGTAAATATATATGTAGAATGTGGCTCACTTCCTGAAGCACAAAATATGCTTGATCGAATCGAAATCCAATTTCGGATGTCACAAACCAGATCTCTCGAGGATTATGCTACAAGTGGGTCATCGATCAAAGCACAAGAACCATCGAACCAGCTACTAGCTCAAGAGCAGGTATTGTCCACAGACATCACTCGCTTATCTCAGGGGATTATGGCTTCACTGAAGCCGCATCGATCGGTTTAGAGAGGATGCAAATGGAAGGCTTGAGTTTGGATGCAGTAACGTCAGTCTCCATTCCGAAGTTTCCTTTGGGGAGAGGAAGGAGTGATAGAGAGAAACACATAAGTTGATGATCGAAACAAGGATTTGAAAGGGAGGTCTTTGTTGGGAATTCCCCTGCTGCATATGTATGCTAGACATAGCCTACATTCCGAAGCATCCATCGGTTGGATTTGATTCGATTTGTGGTAAAAATGGTGGTGCAATAGAATGCTTTGATTTAGGGGCAATGTTTGCCTCGGAGGAAGTGAGAACATGTGCTAGTATTGTTTGAAAGGCTGCTACAGGAAGTGTATAAAAGGCATAGCTAGCCGAGCATCATTTCTTGATGTTCTCACCAAATCTGATCACATGGGGGCCTTGTCGAAATGGGCTATCGAAATCTAGAATCCATGCAGTAGTATGGAACTTGTGCCCACTGTCGAGGTCGGCAATCGTGTGGTGATGGGTATCAGGCTTGTTCAGAATTCAATGAACCCCAGGTTGAACCCGATCTTTTATCGCTCGGAAAACAGTGTTTTGGCAGAAATGGAGCAACATAGAGCTTGGGAAGAAAGGAAGGAAGTGCCCGATGATGTATCGCAGCGGCTCGAAGCTCGTGATGTCTGTCATTTGCGCAGTGAAATGAAGAAACTGTCGTGAATAGGAAGAATTTGCTCCCAGAGATTTTGGCTGGCTTGATGAGTAAGTACGGCACACGTTTCGACAGCTCCGGATCGGAAGCCAGAAAAACCTCCCATGTGCTCTCATCTGGGATGTGGTCGTACTTAAAGAGAAAAACAAGAGAAAGACGAACGAGATCGGTTCAAACCGTAGTCAAAAAAAAGGGAGCATGGGAACTCGCCCACAGATGCCGACAAAACCCCAACCAAAAAACAACAGACTGGAAACGGTGCTCGTACTGTTCGTCGAGTCAGAGCGAGTATGGGCTGTTTGGAACGGAGACAGATGGGTTCCGGTGAGCAGCATCTGTTTGAGACACTAGCGAGAGGCCAATGTATCTATATGTATATGGTATACGTACTCGCATCTTCTTGCTCGAACGCCTCCTTAACAGTTCCTTTCGTCGTTAATGGGTGCTCGATCTGCTCTGGCTCTTGCTTGCTTTTTCGTCGATTTGCTGCTCGGCTCCCTATTGATGCAACTAGCAGAGTGCAGAGTGCAGTGCAAGCTATGATAGAAGAAAAGTGCCCTAGCAGAATGGGAAAAAAAATATTTTTGCCCTCCCTCTGGCTTTTGCAGGACAAAGGAGCCTCAAGGACTTGCTCGATCTTAGGCCCAGAGCTGATGGAGTTGAGCTCTTTGCACGGTCCAATGCCCCTGTTTGATGAGAATTTCCAGTGGATCTTGTCGAGATGGAATAGGAAGGGGCGGAAAAAACAGGAAAAACTGCGCCACTATACGACAAGATATTTGCTTTAGGCGAGGTAGCTGTTCCAGGAGGTGATCCCCGAGTTATTTATCTGGGTTTTTCTTTGTCTCTGCGGCGGCAGACGGTGAGTAGTACTGGTAGGATATTGCTCCTCGAGCATCTGGAAAACCCTGTTACAAGCTAGATAACAAGTTGAACGATTGATCAAAAGAAAAAAAACAAAGGAAAAAAAAATGCCGAAATAATTGAGGTTTGTTGAGTTTGCTAGAATTGAGGATAGGAAAAATAGGGGATGGATTCTGTTTTTTTGAAGAAGTGCATAAACACACCAAATTCTACAAGGAAAAATTATTGTATCAAAGACCAGGAAGATAATTGTTGTGAATTTTTCTAGGGAAAAAAATTCATATTATTGTGAATGTTTTTAGAGACAAAACTTTCATCCAAAACAAAGAATAAAACTAGATGATTGTTGTGAATTTTTCTAGGGAAAAAAAATCATATTATTGTGAATGTTTTTAGAGACAAAACTTTCATCCAAAACAAGGAATAAAACTAGATGATTGTTGTGAATTATTCTAGGGAAACAAATTCATATCATTGTGAATGTTTTTCAGAGGAAAAACTTTCATCCAAAACACAGAATAAAACTAGATGATTGTTGTGAATTTTTCTAGAAAAAAATTTCATATTATTGTGTGAATGTTTTTAGAGGAAAAACTTTCATCCAAAACACAGAATTTTCATATTATTGTGTGAATGTTTTTAGAGGAAAATAGAACTAGATGATTGTTGTGAACTTTTTTGGGGAAAAAAATCATATTATTGTGAATGTTTTTAGAGGAAAAACTTTCATCCAAAAACACAGAATAAAACTAGATGATTGTTGTGAATTTTTCTAGGGAAAAAAAATCATATCATTGTGAATGTTTTTTAGAGAAAAAAACTTTCATCCAAAAACAAAGAATAAAACTGGATGATTGGTGTGAATTTTTCTAGGGAAAAAAAAATCATATCATTGTGAATGGTTTTAGAGACAAAACTTTCATCCAAAACACAGAATAAAACTAGAGTGAGTTTTTCTAGGGAAAATAAATCATATTATTGTGAATGTTTTTTTTTGTGTTCATCCTAAACACAAAATAAAACTAGATGATTGTTGTGAATTTTTCTAGGGAAAAACATTTCATATTATTGTGAATGTTTTTAGAAACAAAACTTTCATCCAAAAACAAGGAATAAAACTAGATGATTGTTGTGAAATTTTCTAGGGAAAAACATTTCAGATTATTGTGAATGTTTTTTTAGAGACAAAACTTTCATCCAAAACAAGGAATAAAACTAGATGATTGTTGTGAAATTTTCTAGGGAAAAAAGTTTTCATATTATTGTGAATGTTTTTTTAGAGACAACTTTCATCAGAATCTGAGGTTTTTTTTTTTAATTACAAATAAATCGACTTTTAATAAAAATTGGGGGGGTTAAAAACAAATAAAATAAATGGAAACAAATCACGGGCTTAATTTTTGGGCAAATAAAAAAAATGAAGAAAGAAAAATATTCGCCGTAAAACGTGAGGGTTAAAAAAACAAATAAACAGAAAATAAATCGGAGACAAAATCGGGAAATTCTTAACAATTAATTTCAAGCTTTTTGTTTTTTGTTTTTTTTTGTTTTTCATCGTCTTCTTCTTCTTCTTCTTCTTCTTCTTCTTCTTCTTCTTCTTCTTTCTTTCTTTCTGCTTCTGATTCTGAGCGTATATAAACGGATTGCCTCCTCCACGATCTCTGCGTCCTCCTCGTGCCTGTCTGCAGCAGGTATGTGTAAATCCTCTTTTCCTATTGAACCGCTTTTGCCCTTGATGTTCCCTTCCTTCTACCATTCCACTTCAAGCTTCCTCTCTGGCTTGTGGTGGTGCTGCTGCTGCTAAGCATGATAAGAAAGAATTGATCGGATGGATGGATGGATATTGAATGATGCCGATGATGCGGCCATATTTGTGATCCATCTGAAGGAAAGAAATGCCGTGATGAATCCTTGGGTAGCAGGTAGACATGGCTGGCCAATATTTCAATTCCATACACTGCTGTAGCCTGTAACGCCGTAGAACACCTACATATCATCTAGCACATGTTTTCGAAATGGACCTTGTGTTTCTAGGCTACTAGCTGCATAGCTCTTGGGCAATGGCCATGAGAAGGATGATGAATTCGGAGAATTAGTTATGATCGATAGAGGTGTGTATGCATTTGTATGAACCCTTTTCTGTGAGTGATTTAGGTATCTGTGTGATGTGTGTGTACGAGATTTGTAGTGGTTGCTAGAGCAGAGAGTCATTGTGTATAGGGGATGAGGATAATTGTCCTAGAACGTGGAATGGAACTTTTCCTCTTAGCAACATGACTCTAGATGTTGCATCATAGCTTCCTGCAAACTGATTCCACCGTCATTGATGATTGGAATAAGTGGAGCATCGTTATGGATCCGCTGCAGATGCTTGAATTGTAAGTTCCATCATTGGAACAAATGGTGTGTATGTCTATCACGGTGAGAACCACCCTCTTCCTTCAACCAAAGATTAGAGAAAAGCTCCACTCCATGACAACAAGCCAATACTTGAGGAGAGATTTTCGTCCAGTAGAAGAGGAGAGTTGCAAGTCATTGTGATAGTGAATAGAGAACTCGATCGCATCAAGGATTCTTTAACTTATGTTTGAGTCCGAACTTGAGAAGGATGGTTCCCACTGCCCTTTCAAATTTATATGATCAAGAGAATGAAATAGGGACAATGTGACAAACCTCCTCAAAAGACCGAGAACAACATGTATGGGGCCAAACAATCAATCAGGTACTAAAAGTCATGATGGTATAAGGAAAAGCTGAGGAGAGGCTAAAGACCTTCAAATGCATAATGGGAACTGCTGATAGATCGTACTCTGTCGCTATGTTGTGTTGCATGCTAAAGGAAAGCACAACGTGAAAAGATTACGTTCACTGAAATTATAATTGATGGAGATGGGTGGCAGATTATTCTGATAGTAGAGTTTTGTAAGTGTACTGCAATTGTTATGGTGGAGAGTAATTTGTTATAGTCTTAACATGATTTCAAATGTCTAGGGAAAGGTAAAACTCATGGCCGAGGCCGACGAGACAAAGTTGGATTATGGCGAGGATCACATGGAGCAAACTACAGAACCAGAACATTTGATGCCCTCACCTGAGGAGCAGGTAGTATATTCATCCTAAATCATTCGTTTGCTGTATAAGTTTACATACTATTTAGGTGAAGGTTATCATTAACATTTGTAGCTGCTGTCTTTATGTACATGCAGGCAATGGCGATAAAGAAGAAATATGGTGGTCTCTTGCCAAAGAAACCTCCACTGATCTCAAAGGTGCGTTTTAGTAGGTGACATGTTTCGAATGTATGGACAAGGGTAAAAGAAATGTGCTTTTGTGTGCTAAGTTTGTGCATTGTTTTGGGGTTTTAGGGTTTATCTTGTGCATTGTTTTGGGGTTTTAGGGTTTATTTTGGGCTAAGTTTTTTGGGTTTGTGAATTGTTTTAGGACCATGAACGAGCTTATTTTGACTCTGCTGACTGGGCCTTAGGAAAGGTCAGGATGATTCTCCCAAAGTTTGAATACATTGCAGCCACGATTGTCGTAATCTTGTGTGTGTTCTTTTTTTTGTTTGTTCTGTTTTTTCAAAACCCTCAGAAACATGGAGATCCACATGGCCAGAAACCCAAGCCATTGGCCGATGTTCTTAGGCCAAAACTTCAGGTGCCACACTGTTGATAAGAAGACCAAAACTGGGGCTAAGGAAGTCCTTTTTTGGGGTGCAAAAGGAATATATCTCATTGCTAAGGTTCTTCAAAGATATCAACTTGGGGAGAGATCCCTTCTTTCTTAATCTTTTCTTGTTTTTGCAGCCCACTCCTCATCAACCCCTTCCTGCGAGACGAGCTTCATATGAAACTACTGACAATGAAGGTACTTCCTGTAAATCAAACACGAAACACGTGCATAAATTGTGCTCATTGTCTTCCTTCTCTAATTGGTTCTTTCAATGCCGTGTCGAGAAAATAGATGGAATTGAGGATGAGATTGTTGCTGTTAATGTGGCAGACGAGACCTTGCAAAGCTTCTGAAAGATCTTCCCTTTTAAGAAGGGCAATCAGTCATTTTCAGATCAATAAGCCGAGGCTGAGTTGTATATAGCATTTTCGAGGATGTTCGATCTAGTGATTAAAAGCTCTGCTCTTGCCCCATTCTCAAGTTGTTAGCTCCTGCTCATCTCAAGGCTAAACATTTTCTTCCTGTTGAGCGCAGAAGAGGTATTATCAATACATTGCCAAACTCCTTCCTCTTTCCTTTTTATAGCTTGGACAGTCATGTTCTTTGACAAACTATTCTCACATGATGATTGTATGTTGAGAAGGAACACAAGTGTGATTAAAGCCCCTGGATCAATAAGTTTTCTTAACTGTTTAGCTTATTCTCGTAGTACAATCACCAAGTCCTTGTAAACAGTGGTAAATCTAAGAATGCTTTCCGTAAAACTGAATAACACTGACATGAGAAGGGCAATGGACTTTATGCTGTTGACCCATACATGACGGTGTTTGTTTTTGGAACCAGATCTTTGTTCAGTGAGATTTTTCGCTTAGTTCTTTATTTCCGCTTACGTGAATTGAAAGTTTCTTTCACGGCTTTACATGCATGTCCCTTGGACTTGAAGAAAATTTGCTTTGCCCTTGTGGGTCGCAGAATCTTTTCCCAAAAGTGGCATGGATGTCCCTTGAGATATGCAGAAAGCATGTCTTCTGAGGTGATTGTTACGCCAAATCCCACTTGCGGATTTGTCAGCCAACAGCCTTAGTATCTGATTTTCAGCTTATAGAACATCATTAATTCATCATTGCATACAAAAGTAATGACCATGGTCTCAAGCTACGATTCAACTCGTGATCCCATATGAAGTCATGCTGCTTATTACTGATTATCCATGCCCTTGTTCGTATGGTTTTACCAAACGCTAACTAGCCGAAGCTCAACTATGCAAAAGACCAAACATCTTGGTGTCTATATTTGGTGTTCTATATTTGGTGAGCATAAGATTTGCGAGTGGAGAAACTTGCAGGTTTCTGGCTGAAGCATTATATCAAACGGTTTGTCTGCAGTCATAGCACAATTCATATCTTAGTTTGTCGTCAGAGCTCCTGTACAGGATACAGGATCCTGCAGCAGATGCTGCTTGATTTCAAATTTCCTGGTATTTTCTACCTCAATCTACCTGTGTGTGCGTTTTCTTTAAGCTCGATCTATCTCATCACATTCCATTCCAGCATGGAACATCTCGATTTTCGATCAAGCTTCTTACCTCGTTTCACTGAGCCATGGCTTGCCTGGGGAGCTCTTCGATCTCCTCTACATGTTCCCACGTCTCTGCGTCGGCATATATTCATAAGCAAATATCCGGAATACCCAATACCTCATTTCACAAAAGCCATGGCTTGCCTCCGAAGATCTTCGATCTCCTGTACATGTTCCCACATCTCTGGGTCAGCATATACATGCCAGATATAAGCGAATATCTGGATCCAATACCTCATTTCACAAAAGCCATGGCTTGCCTCTCTTCGATCTCCTGTACATGTTCCCACATCTCTGGGTCAGCATATATATGCCAGACATAATAAGCAAATATCTGGAATACCCAATACCTCATTTCACTAAGCCATGGCTTGCCTCCGAAGCTCTTCGATCTCCTCTACATGTTCCCACATCCCTGCGTCGGCATATATGCCAGACATAAGCGAATATCCAGACCCGTACCTTGGGTTGATCTCAATGGCATGATCGAAGCACCTCCTCCCAACCTCTACATTTCCATGCTTCTTGCAGGAAGAGAGCAAGGCGGTCCACCCTACATCATGCCCCACGTGCGAACCTAACAGCAACCTCTCGGCCTGGCATAGCTCACCTGACCTTGCTAGCAAATCCACCATGCACATGATGTGATCCTCCGATGCAGTAATACCATAGCATGGCTCCATCGACATGAAGTAGAGCTGGCCCTCGATGAACTGCTCCGCGTGACTACAAGCATTCAGCAGACACTTGAAAGCTGTTCCATCTGGTGCGATCCCATCCTCCTGCATTTGCTCGAAGCAGACTATGGCCATCTTCCAATCCCCGGCGCTTCCGTGGGCATTCATCAGCGCAGTCCACGAGACTGCATCTGGCTTCGCCAAGCCATGGAACACCTGCTTCGCTTCGCTGAGCAGGCCTGGCTTGCCGTACATGTCGATCAAGGCGTTCGCGACGAACAAGTTCATGCCATAGCCTGCTTTCACCATCAAGGAATGGATTCTCTTGCCTTCTTCCGCTGCGCTCTCGCTGCTGGCACATACCTTGAAGAGACCTGAAAATGTGTGGGAATCTGGCAAGATGCCCTCGGCCAGCATCTCATCGAGGCAGCGCAGAGCTTCTTTCCCGAATCCGTGCTGCGAATACCCTATGATCATGGTGTTCCAAGCTACCACATCCTTCCCGTTCATCCGATCGAACACGTCCGTGGCCTCTGCTACGCATCCGCATTTCAGATACATGGCGAGCAAGATGCTCCGGACTTGGAGGCTCGGATCCGATCCGCACAACAGGATGTGGCGATGGATGGCGTTGCCGTTGGAGATCATGACGCCGGTGCTGCCGCTGGCACAGCAGGCCTTGAGGGAAGCCACATAGATGTGGTCGTTGGGCTCGACATGGGGCGCAGATCGCAAGACGTGGTAGAGAGCGATGGCGTCTTCGGCCCTGCCGCACGCGACATGCGCAGAAATGTAGGCTTCCCAGGCATACGCGTCGGGGCTGGATGTGGCGAGGAAGACTCGCTTCCCTTCTGGGAGGCTTCCGCAGGCAGAGAAGGCGCGGATGAGGCCGTTTCTGAGCACGGGGTTGGAATAGGAGCCGGAGGAGATGATCCGCCTCTGCAGCTTCCTCGCCATAGCCAGGTCTCTGTGGCGGAGGCAGTCCTGCAGGAGGGAGGAGAAGACGCGCAGCAGCTCGTCCTTCTGCTGCTGCATGCTCCCCCCTGTTCTGGTGAAGAAGAAGAAGAAAGAAGATGAAGAAGACGATGAAGAAGAAGGAAGGAAGAAAGAAGAAGATGAAGAAGAAGAAGAAAGAAGATGAAGAAGACGATGAAGAAGAAGAAGATGAAGAAGATGATGATGATGAAGAAAGAAGAAGAAGATGATGATGATGGTGGTGAAGAAAGAAGAAGAAGATGATGATGATGATGGTGGAGAAAGAAGAAGAAGATGATGATGATGATGATGGTGGAGAAAGAAGAAGAAGAAGAAGATGATGGTGGAGAAAGATGAAGAAGAAGAAGAAGATGATGATGATGATGGTGGAGAAAGAAGAAGAAGAAGATGATGATGATGATGGTGGAGAAAGAAGAAGAAGAAGAAGAAGATGATGATGATGGAGAAAGAAGAAGAAGAAGATGATGATGATATAGAAAGAAGAAGAAGAAGATGATGATGATAATGGTGAAGAAAGAAGAAGAAGAAGAAGATGATGATGATGACCGAGAAAGAAGAAGAAGAAGAAGTTCTTTTGGACGTCCATCAATTGTTCACCGAGAAGAGATTAGGGTTTTTTTTTAGGGTTTGTGTTGTAGGGGTTTTGGGGTTCTGATGGTTTTAGGGTTTTGGGGTTTTGGGGTTCTGATGGTTTTAGGGTTTTAGGGTTTTGGGGTTCCGATGGTTTTAAGATTTTGGGGTTCTGATGGTTTCAAGGTTTTGGGGTTCTGATGGTTTAAGGTTTTAGGGTTTAGGGCTCAGTTGTAGGGGTTTGGGGGTTCTGAATGCTTGAAGGTTTTAAGGGTTTTGGGGTTCTAATGGTTTTAAGGTTTTAGGGTTTTGGGGTTTAGGGCTTAGTTGTAGGGGTTTTGGGCTTTTGATGGTTTTAGGTTTTCGGGTTTTGGGGTTCTGTTGGTTTTAAGGTTTTAGGGTTTTGGGGTTCTTATGATTTACGGTTTTGGGGTTCTTATGGTTTAAGGTTTTAAGGGTTTCAGGGTGGTTATGATGGTTTTGTGGTTTTAGAGTTTTAGGGCTTAGGGCTCAATTGTAGGGGTTTTGGGGTTCTGATCGTTTAAGGTTTTAGGGTTTTGGGGTTCTGATGTTTCAAATTTTAGGGTTTTGGGGTTCTAATGGTTTAAGGCTTCAGGGTTTAGAGCTCAGTCGTGGGTTCTCATGGTTTAAGGTTTTAAGGGTTTTGGGGTTATAATGGTTTTGTGGTTTTAGAGTTTTAGGGCTTAGGGCTCAGTTGTAGGGGTTTTGGGGTTCTGATGGTGTTAGGGTTTTAGGGGTTTAGGGGTTCTGATGGTTTAGGGTTTTAGGGGTTTAGGGGTTCTGATGGTTTAGGGTTTTAGGGCTTTAGAGTTTTATGCGATTTGGCATTCTTGATGGTTTAAGGTTTTAGGGTTTGGGGCTCTGATGGCTTAAGGTTGGTTTAGGGTTTTAGGGGTGTTGGGGTTCCAATGGTTTGGGGGTTTTGGGGGTTTGATAATTTAAGGGTTTAGGGTTTAGGGTTTTGGGGTTCTAGGGTTCTAGGGTTTTCGGTTTTCGATTATGATAGTTTGATTGTATCAATTGTTTGAGAGATTAGTTTGACAAAACCCTTGATTCTAAATATATTCTGGAACACGACGAGGATGATATGGGTTGGTTTTGGCTTGAGCAGAGTTAGGGCTAGGATCAAGACAGGGTTTGAGTTTGGGTTGGTCTGGCTCAGTATCTTGCTTATAGATGCAATTGGGCACAACGGTTCTAGGGTTTTAGGAATTCCAGGGTTTTAGGGTTTTAGGGTTTTAGGGTTTAGTGTCGTAGGGTTTTCAGGGTTATAACGAGATTAGTTCAACAAAACCCTTGATCCTAAAAATGTATTGTTTTATATTGATGTCAATCAACGCGAAGGAACACATGAACAGTCTACGATTCTGACATTTATTTTTTAACCGCGAAAATTTTTACGAGCGACATCGAGCAAACCTCCCGAGATTCACACGGTCGTAATCGGGCCTCTCGCATATCGACCGATGCGCAGAGCACGAATTCTAATAAATTTACCGTTCTTCTGGTCCGAAACGTGCTTTTGGTGATTTTATCAGTCTCCAATGCTCGAATCATTCTCGATTGATTGCGTTTTGCAGCTTACAAAAGTATGGTGCATTCTATTGCAAAGTGGCAAACGCAATCAATCGAGAATGATTCGAGCGTTCGAGACTGATAAAATCGCCAAAAGTATGTTTCGGACCAGAAGAAATGGTAAATTCAACGAAGAATATACAAAATTTTTAAAAACATAAATCAAAATTTCGAATAGAATTGCAGAAAATGTACGGTAAATTCAATAAAAAAATCTATACAACTATGAAAACATGGATTAATTTTTCTAACAAAAAAGGAGAAAATGTATGGTAAATTCAATGAAAAATTTGCAAAATTTTTCCAACATAAATAAAATGTTCAAACAGAAACGAAGAAAATGTACGGTATGTACGGTAAATTCAATAAAAAATTTGTAAAACTTAAAAAACATAAAATAAATTTTCTTATCAAAGTGGAGAAAGTGTATGGTAACATTCAATAAAAAATCTATAAAATTTTCAAAATATCAATTGTTTCTTCTAACAGAAACGGAGAAAATGTATGATAAAATTCAATAAAAAATCTATAAATTTTTCAAAAACATCAATTCAATTTTCTAACAGAAACGGAGAAGATGAATGTCTGGTAAAATTCGATAAAAAAAATCTGTAAAATTTTTTGAAAACGTCAATTAATTTGCCTAACAATAACGGAGAAAATGTATGATTCAGTTTCTTCAAAACAAAAAGAGAGAAAAAAGAGAAGCACATAACATTCGCGAACGTTTTTCAAACGTGAACACGTTAAACATTCGTGGGTTTCATTTTCTGAAGGTTTTGGGAATCTACGAAAATGCCCCCACCTGCAAACCCTAATCTCTCTGTGTTCGCGTCTGTGTCTTCTCTGTGCGCCGCGTCTGCGCCGAAGCTGCTCCTCTTCCTTCTCCGGCTATGGCGCTCGACATCTCTCCTGCGCCTCGGAAGCGGCAGCGCGTACACCGGGAGCACCGGACGCCTCCCCGTCCTCCTCCCTTGCACAAGGTAAGAATCGATGCCGATTCGCTCCCCGGTTTTCGTGAAAGGTTGCCCCGTGTCCTCTCGCTCCCACCTCGCCTTTTCCGGATTTCTTCCGTAGGGGGAAGGGGGGGGGGTGGAAGAGAGTATAACAACGCGTATCCGTTTTGTTTTCTGTGAAAAACGTAATGGAATGGCTTCTCTTCCTGTCTTGCTCCACTCATTGTCTTTGAGACTTGCGGAGATAAGCATGTCAAATCAAGTCGTATTGAATTTGAGTATGGTGGATAGGTTCGGCACAGATTCCGAGGAATGTTTCTGTTTACTCGGATTCCTTAGAGATTCTTTGCGAGAACAAGAAGTCTTCCTGTAAGCATCTCAATAGTTTCTGTTTTGTGCGTAGGTTCTAGGAATTGACAATTCGATCAATTTCTAGCGATAGATTTCTGTTTCCAGCTTCTTCTAGGCATCGTTTGCAACGGTAAAGCGATTTCAGGATTTTTCAAAGATGTGGCACGAGATTAAATTTTTCTTGCTGTATAAATCTGAGATTGTTGATTTATATTTCCTCATTATGTCAGGAAATTTGTATCGTTTGAAAATGTGTTTATTCCTGGAATAAATAGTGATGATGTTCAATATGCCTCTTTTGGAATTTCTTTGCAAGTTTAGACTGTAAAATCGAGATAGCTCGGTCTGTATTTGTTATCATTTTAAAAGTCAACAGGGCGTGTTAAATTTATGATGAATGTTTGAATTTTGCTTCAGAAGAGATTTGTTGTAAGATGAGCATAATAAATATGCAATGATCAATGGAAGACTGTGTCTTCTTTCAGATCTATCATGGCGTACATCAAAAGTATGCAAATGATTGCTTTTTCTCTGGAAAGAAGGAGTATCTTCACATGCAGACGCACATTGCTTTGCCACCGCCAGTACTGGAAGATGATATTGATGGACACTTCAACTTTAATCTTGGAGATAACTTAACCTTACGATGTACTGTGGAATAGTTTCCCATTTGATATTTCTCCTGTTTTGTTGATCTAATCATTAGACTAATTCAGTGGGAATTTATGAACGAATTACAATATTGATTATTGTCAAATACCTCTGAAATCACACTTCAATTCACTACAATTGTACCTTGCAGGTGAAATTAAGTGAGCCTCCCTTGTTTTGAATTGGTGAATTGATTAATGAAAAATTTCCTGTTGATTCAATCCTTCATCACTTCTAGTTTTGTTGATATAGTTTCCCCGGTTCATTGATGAGATTAGAAGAAAAATGGTGAATCTAACATTGAAAGGGACGGTGGGTGGTTTTTTTGAATGATAGGTTAGGATTGGTGTACTGTAGGTTAGCCTGGCATTTGAATATTATGATAGGGTTTGTCCTAGCACGCATTAGTTTTCCAGGAGAGAAAAGAGTTGAAAAATCAACTGATGCTTATTGCATTCTTTTGTCCTTAATTATGTACATGTCACGTTTCAGATAAAATTCTTCAAAAAATTGGTGAAGGAACATTTGGGCGTGTGCTCGAATGTTGGGATAGGGATGGGCAAGAGCTTGTCGCCATTAAGGTGATCCGGAGTGCGGAAAAGTATCGAGAAGCTGCGATGATCGAAATCAATGTGCTTCATACACTTGGTGAGAAGGACCGGACGGGTACTCGGTAAGTCATCTATATTTCCTTTTTTCTTCTTGAGTGGAGTATAGGAAGAAATTCCAGCCTTGTCTGGATATATGATGATGAACTGATAGGATTTTCACTTTCACCTCAGAGGTTGTGTTCAGATCAGGAGATGGTTTGATTATCGTAACCATATTTGTATTGTAAGTAAATTTGTACAATATTGGTATTACAATGTATAAGTTGAATTGTTTGTGCTTGGACCTTACATTGAACTTTGTCTACTAAAATCTTGAATCATCGCCAAAGTTGTGATATATGTGGCTTGCCCTGTGCATTCATACTGGGTGCACGACAGGTCTTTGAGAAGCTTGGGCCAAGCTTATTTGATTTCTTACGAACAAATGAATATCGTCCATTCCCTGTGGATCTTGTCCGGGATTTTGGAAGGCAGCTTTTGCAGTCTGTAGCATGTTTGTTCTAGTACCTGAAACTTCCTCTAGATTTCTAGCGTTTGTTGTATATATTTTTATTAAAATAAGCCTCGAGCTTAGATAAGCTTTATTAATGCTGTGATTATTTACTGATAATTGCAGACATGCATGAAATGAACCTTATTCATACTGACTTGAAACCAGAGAATATTCTGCTCGTATCCTCTGAATATTCGAAGGTTGTTGACCGAAAGGTATTAGCTAAATTGTAGCACAGTGAATGGCACAAGCAATTGACACATGTTGTCTTACACATTTTGAATATTTTTGGGATTGGCGTTGAAAACAGAATACCACAAAGCATTCACTTCAAATGAAACGTGTGCCAAAATCATCTAGCATAAAGCTTATTGATTTTGGTAGCACCATGATTGGCAAAGAGTCAAATCATTCAGTTATCTCAACAAGGCACTATCGCGCCCCTGAAGTGATTTTAGGTTTGTAATGAATGTCCTTTGGATGATAGGTGGCCATGTGCTAGCATGGTGATCATGTTTGTTTTCTTGTGTTTGTCATCCAAACATCATGATCATATGTCCAGGTTTTGGGTGGAGCTATCCTTGTGATATCTGGAGCGTCGGTTGTATAATGGTTGAACTTTGCTCGGTACTAGTTCATTATGTTGTTGAACAGTTTTTGCTTGCATGACATGCATTTACCTTGGACTGCTGACGTAGTCAAGTGACAAGCGACTAATTATAACCATGTTTATGTGCTTGTAGGGTGAAGTTCTATTCCAAACGCATGAAAATCTAGAGCATCTTGCTATGATGGAACGCGTTCTTGGACCCATGCCATCCTATATAATCAAACGATCAATGTATGTATTTAAGACTATTTTAACATTATGGCTGCATTAGTTTGCTTATCATTTATTGTTGTTTATTGTTTTATAATAAAATTATCTGCAGTTCACTTTTGATACAATTTTAGTTTACAAGTGAAATTATTTTTCTGTATGTTGTATGGGGTATAAATAATAAAATCCCACTGATTTATCATGGAAATATATTTCTCTTTTGTTTTTGTTTACCACACTATGCAAGTATCTATGATCCTATTAAACTTCAACTGCTATCAGCTGCAGTATCGCTTTAGTATAGAAGTATCTCATTTTCCATATGTTTGTATGCCATATTTAATTTTCCGTAATTCATATATATATATATATATAATATTTTCTTCCACACCATGTAGTTTCTATGATTTAGTTATACCTGTTTTTTTTTACTCAGGGATATAAGCCAGAAATACTTCAAGCATGGCAAGTCATTGAGTTGGCCTGATCGTTCGACCACAAGCGAGAGTATCCGAGCTGTGCACAAATTGCCTCGTATCAGGGTAAAAGCACATCCTGTGCCAGAGAAATTGTGGTTTCATGTCCTTGATCGTATATGGACTCAAAATCTTTTGTATTTTACTTCAGGATCTTGTGCTGGAGAACGTGGAGAACTCTTCTAGTCTACTTGTCGATTTATTGGAACAACTGCTGAAATATGATCCTTCTAAGAGGCTTACCGCTAAGGAGGCTTTGAATCACGAGTTCTTTCGAGAAAGATAACATACTTTTTGAGCTTTGTATGTACATAGCTGCCTGGTTTACCTGTAGTAGATCGCAAGTCGTGTATCGTGTATATCTGTTTCCTTCGATTGCAAGGAAATAGTCTGTAATGAAGTGCATTGTGTGCAGAAGGCTTTGTTGTGGAATGCTCGTGTTGGTGTATTTCTTCACATTTGGAAAGAGTTCATGGTATGTATTCATAGACGTTTAGCTCAACAATTCGAGCCTTGCATAGAGCTGGTAACTTGACTTTATCACGATGAGTTCCACCTTCAAGCTCCTGGTTACCAGTGTTTTTTCTTCTCTTCATTGTCTGCCAAAATACACTATGATGGATATTATTACATTTATCTCTAGAGCTTGTTCATGAAGCAAGTTGAATGCATGACACTGATTAGAGCCTGAGGAATGGCAAGGGATTACCATTGATCAGTATGCGAATACGGCATGTACGCAGGGAGGTTTGCCTATGCAAGTAAGTGATAAAAACATGTGTTGATAAGAGCATGCGAGTGATAACATGAGTCAGTAAGCCAATAATCTGAGGCCAGAAGGACACGTAGGAGATTGCTCCATAGTCAATGAATTGGTTGGGGACGGAATATATAGGTTCATAAGGTCTGGTAGGTATGTGCTGATTGCGAGCAGCTCAGATTGGGAACTTATTCCTCTTTTGTGGGATTTTGAATTCTAATAATGAGAAACGGCTTCAAAGATACACGATCTTGCGATTTCGTTGGTTTGATTAACAAGAAAAACTGCATACTTCCGAGCATATGATGTGTAGCATAATTCAGAGCATAAAACAAGCAATGAGTCTAGCACTGATCATATCATCATCATCATCATCATCATCACCACCGCTGCCGTCATCATCATCTGGCTGTTGCTTTGCATGCTCCTCTGGATCGAATTATGTTCGGGGCAGTTCGATTTTGATCACTTAATCGTGAATCGTGCCGTGAACAACAGATTATGAAAGGTGAAGATTTATGTTTGGAAGGTTCGACACTTCAATTTTGATCACTGGATTTCTAGACTCTGTCTATACACACATAAACCAAACATACACAGGTACACACATACATACATACATACATGCATACATATGCACACATGCATACGCACATACATACATGCATCTGCACACATGCATGCATGCACACATGCATCTGCACACATACATACATGCATACGCACACATACATACATGCATCTGCACACATACACAGGTACATACATACATACATACATATGCACACATGCAAACGCACACATACATACATGCATCTGCACACATGCATGCACGCATACATGCATACGCACACATACATACATGCATCTGCACACATGCATGCACGCATACATGCATACGCACACATACATACATGCATCTGCACACATGCATGCACGCACACATGCATGCGCGCACACATGCGTGCACACATGCATACACGCACGCATGCAGACATGCACGCATACACACCATGAATGCACACCCATGCATGCGTACACACTTACACACATACACACATGCACACATACATACATGCATGCATGCATACATACATACATGCACGCATGTCATACATGATCAGATACGCATGCATACGCATGCATACATGCATGCATGTCATATATGATCACACGCACACATGCATACGCACGCATACGCACACATACACGTATACGCTTGTATACAGCGTGCATGCCATACATGACTGCACGCACACATACATACGCATGCGTGCGCGCACATACATGCATAGGCATGCACACATGCATGCATGTCACGCATGATCGCACGCACACAAACATACGCACGCATACGCACACATACATGCATGCATGTCACGCATGATTGCACGCACACATACATACGCACGCATACGCACACATACATGCATGCATGTCATACATGATCCCACGCACACATACATACGCACGAATGCGCACACATACATGCATGCATGTCATACATGCTCGCACGCACACATACATACGCACGAATGCGCACACATACATGCATGCATGTCATACATGCTCGCACGCACACATACATACGCACGCATGCACATACATACATGCATACGCATGCATGTGATGCATGCTCACACAGACACAGACATGGTCACAACTCCGATCGAGACTTGGAGCTGGTTTTCCCTGTCGTCGCGATCGCTTCTTCCTTCTTCTTCCTTCTTCAATCGGTCGGATGCTCCACCACCGGAAGCTGTCGATCTTCTCTTTCCTGTTGATGCTCTTGCTCCTTCAATTCAATGCCAGCAACGCGCGCTAGATGCCCCTCCACATCCATCGACGCCGTCGAGCATTTGATCCTCTCCAAGAATGCTGGAGCTTGTATCGCCGTGGAGGCGATCCTCTCCCTCCTCCGATCTACCATTGCCTCCGGAAACGCTTGCCACGCCTCCTCTCAAGCTCGAAGGATTCATTCTTTGGTGCAAACAGCTGGATTCTCCGCCGTCCCAATCATCCAAGACCATCTCATACGCTTGTATGCCGTGTCTGGAAACCTGTACCAGGCGCACGGGGTATTTTCTCAGATGCTTAACCCCAGTTCTCATACTTGGTACGCCATGATCGCTTCATGCGTTAAACTTCAAGAAGGGCGTATGGCGCTTGATTTGTTCCATCAAATGATGTACCGACAAGGAAGTGATGCGAATCCTATGATTTCGCTTCTCCTCGCCGTACTGAAGGCATGTGGCATTGGTGGAGAACACAGCGAAGGCAGGATTTTGCATAGCTTAATTGTTGAAGATGGTTCAGATGTGGATTTGATGATTGGGAATACTCTTATTGATGTGTATGCAAAATGTGGTCTTTTGGAAGATTCTCAAAGGGTGTTCGATTTGATGTCAAATAGGGATGTGGTGTCCTGGAACGTTTTAATATCTGGTTACGCACAGCATGGTTATGGCCATGTCCCACTTGAACTTCTCCTAGTCATGCAACGAGATGGTATAAAACCATGCAAAGTCACATATTCTTCCATCTTAAAAGCGTGCGCCTATAATGGCAGCGTATTCAATCTTCAAATTGTACATCAAGAAATCATCAAAGACAGTATGGAATCAGATGCCATTGTAGGAAATACTCTTCTTGACATGTATGCCAAATCTGGAATGTTTAAGGAAATGCAAACGGTGTTTGATGGCATGAAGAATCGAACCATTGTATCTTGGTGCACCATAACTGCGGGTTATGCTGGTCAAGGTCATATTGCTCAAGTTTTGAGTCTTTTCTCTGAAATGATTCATAATTGTATAAAGCCAAACCATGTTATACTCTCCTGTGTTTTGAGAGCCTGTGGAGGCAACGGGGCAAGAATGCATGGAACACTTATCCACGATTTTATAATAAGAAACAACCTTCACTCAGATCTAATTACTGGCAACACACTTATTGACATGTATATCAGATGTGGGACCATTGAGGATGCCTGGAAAGCATTCATTGCAATGCCAAAGCATGATCCTGTTTCATGGAATACAATGATTTCTGGATATGCCAGTGAAGGGTATTATATTGACGCACTGAGACTTCTTGGTAAGATGCAACAAGAGGTTGATCATGTAGGGAAACCTTTGGCTTTGTGTATCATCAAAGCCTGTACAGGTTTAGGGGTTCTGCATAAGTCCAAGCTGTTACATTCACTGTTGTTGGAAACTGGCGAGGAATCTGACATAATGATCCAGAATACACTTGTTGATATGTACGCAAAATGCGGGAGCTTGGAAGATGCACATGCAGTTTTTGACAATTTACAGGTTCGGAATCTAGTATCATGGGGTGCTATCATTTCGGCCTATGCTACACATGGACAGTTTGATCATGCTTTTCAACTTTTAATCAAAATGCAGCTGACAGGGAGAAGGCCTAATGACGTGATCTATTTAAGCCTGTTGCGATTATGCAAAAGTTCAGCCAATGTAAGTGACAGCAGGCTTCTTCATGATCAGATCATTAAAACTGGATTTGAGACAGTCATAGCTGTTGGAAATGCACTAATTGACATGTATGCAAGTTATGGATCGTTGGATGAAGGCAAGAGGGTACTTGATACTCTACCAGCTCGGGATGAAGTATCGTGGGGAGCAATGCTAGATGGATGTGCAAGGAATGGTGATGGTTTTCTCGCTATTGAACTCTTTGAGAAGATGCAGAAAGGAGGCCTGGAACCAAATAGGGTTATTTTGTTGTTAGTCTTGAAATCATGTGGCATCATAGGAGCTGTAACGAAGGGACATACCCTACATAATCACATAATTGACTTTGGTTTGGTAACTGACATTGAAACTGGAACAACCCTCATTGATATGTACAGCAATTGTGGGTGTCTACGGGACGCACACACTGTTCTGGAAATGTTACCAAGCAAAGATGCATCGTCATGGAATGCTTTGATTGCAGGATATTCTCAGCATGGCGATAGTAGTTTGGCATTGCAGTGCCTCAAGGATATGCAATCTCAAGGTCTCAAACCAGACAGCTGGACTTTTACTAACATCCTTTCTGCTTGCAGTCATGCAGGTCAAGTTGAGAAAGGCTATAACATGTTTATGGACATGAGGGAGAGCTACAATCTTATGCCAAGAATGGAGCATTTCAATTGTCTCATTGATATTCTGGGGCGTGTAGGAAGATTGGATGAAGCTGAGAAGTTACTCCGTAGCATGCCTAAAGTACCTAATGTTACAGGATGGTTAACTTTGCTTACTGCCTGCAGAACATTCGGGAGAAATGAACTAGGGAGAATTTGCTACCGGGAAGCTGTTTGCTTGGATGCAGAGAAGGCGTCACTCTATATGCTGATGTCAAACATATGTCAAGATGTGTGATAACTCCCTACATATTTGAGGCTTATTCTTGATATGAGGAAACAGACATGACATTATACACATGGATGATATCCTAAGGTCAATCCTCTCCAGTGTGGAAAGTGAAGATTGGGCAAGAGTCTGCATAGACAATCTTCGTTAACATCAACGACAATCAAATGCTGGATTGCAGGTGCAATTCCTTCAGGTCAGTGCCCATCCAAATCATCTTATTTTCATTCATTATAATGAGGGTTTGAGAAAGCAGCACAGAATTCATCAATTCCATACAGCAAAGTGTTGTCGTGGAAAGTGTGCTGTTGGTACCCTGCAAAGAAACACAAAGTTGCTCAAACTGGATTGCATGTTACAGGAAATTATTTATTTCAGATTGGATTCATGAGCTGCGTGTATTTGGCTGTAGGTATGATCATAGCACTATTATTTCTGTACCACAACCTCCGAGTAGAGAAGGACATACATGATCATGACAAGAAAAAGATCAGGAGAAATAAGGGTCAACTTAAAAGGCACTGGATGTTTGGAAACCAGTGAACGTACTTGGAAATGCCATCAGAGAGTGTATGCCTAATCCAAATGATGGCGAAATGAGGATTCTGAGTATGAACATTATCTGTATCTGTTGTCTGTTTTCTGTTCAAAGTTATGTTGTTACTGAACATATCTGTTTTTTCAGTGAACTGAATGCATTGCGAGTACCGTATAATGGAGATACTTGATACCATTGAGCAGGTATGATCTCTGCCCCCTTGATATTTGAATGAAGTTGTAATTCTACCATGTTTTTATCGTCATCTGCATAGTGATGTCTAGATGATCGTATCATTGTTGACACATCAGAACCTCCCTTCCAACAGTAGAGAATCTGTTGTGATCTTGCATTATTTCAATCTGGTAGAATAGGCATTCCTTCCATAATCAGCATCCTCAAGATGTAAAATAAGGTTATATCATAATTTACTCTCGGGAAGTTGTTCTTCAATGCTCAACCAATCATTAGTGATTCAGCTTGTGGATTGGACGTAGGCATCAACTAAGAGCTTCCCTTTTTTGTTTCAGTCCAATCCATTTGAAATGGACCATATAATGAAAGTTAAAGCAATTACTTACCCTTGAGCTAGGTAATGGTCATTTGGCATAGGAGCATATCTAGGGGCTGATTATTGGATGATACTGAAGACAGTTGATTCTAATTTATGTGCTGCTGTGCACTACTGTCCCTTCAGCCTTTCTTCAGATGAAGTATCTAGTCATATATACAGACTCGTTGGTTAAGGAACATAGTACTATATGCTGATGACATTGTGCTGATATCTGATCCTTCAGAGGATGATAAACGTGTCCAAGCACTATACAGTGCTGTTGAATCGATACAAAATGTGGGAGAACCAGAGAACCACAATAAGCACTAGCATTTTCTGATCATTGAGTTTCAGAACCACCCAAGCAACTGTCATTAATTTCATCAAAACAACTTGTTGAACAAGAAGACTGTTATGTGCTGAGATTCGAGAATAATTCCTGTCACATGGAAGTATAGAAAAGTATAGCTTGAAATGAGCCCATTAGTGTCATCATTGATTTGAATAGTGGAAGGACATGGATTAGCACCATAACATCTCCTAGGAGGTAGATGGCTGACTACAAGGCACTCTTTTATACACTTTCAAGGTCTTCTTATATGAGTGTACATGTAGCGCTTATAATTTGCAGTTGCAGTGTGGTAGGCAGCTTTATATGAAATGAGGAAGATACTATTTCCCCTTATTTTGCAAGATAATAGAATTCAAAGATCAAAAGTGCTTGGAACTGTTCGTGCTAGAACTTAAGATATAAAGAGGGTTACTGAAGAACGACAAAACATTTAGTGTATATCATTCTAGACAAAACATTTAGTGTATGTTAGCTTGAAATCTTAGGATGTAAGTATCAAGATTCTTTAAGCACTTCCGATGGTTTTTTGTCTGTAGAAACAAGATCACATTTACTTTATTTTTCCTCTCAAAAGATGTTCATGTCTTTTTGTTTTCCTTTCTCTGTCTCCACGTTTTCCAACATGGTTCATACCTACCATGATGAGATGAGGAGTAGAGATGCCTATTGAAACCACATATGGATTATCCTCACTCTAACCAATTGACACTCACAGGTACATGTCCCATTCTTCATTTGCCATCTATGAGATGAGGCAAGACAGTTAGTGAGGATGAGGAGATTCGACACCTGTGCCTCACACAATTTTAAGAGTTTCGCATAGCTTGGCCCATCAAAATCGTTGAATTAGAAAAGCAGAAGAAAATCAGGGAACAAGATTTTGTATTTTGCAAGAGGATTACAAGAGAGCATCAAAGATTAGCATCGAACCAAATCAACAATGACCAGGGCTTCTGGCTATATGGTTGGAATCATACTCGGTCTAGTATGCATGTAAACATGCCATTTGTTGAGCATGCCTTAGTTTGTTTGACGAGCAAAGGTTACAGTATCATACAACAATATGAGTATATTGTGAAGTATATATGAAATAACATTTCCCCGTCATGGAGAAATGTTAAGATTAGACAACAGCATTCAAATAGCCTCCTGGCTCAATATGAAATCCTCGGCGTCGAAGATGTTGGACATCATTCCAAAAGCATGGGTCAGAAGATTGCTGCAAACTGAGTACCAGAACTTGAAAGGCTGGAAGAAGGGGCATGAAACCCTTTACAAAGAAACAAGAAGCTACACAAACCAGTCTTATGTGCTTATGTACAGAATGATAGAAATTTGGGTTCCTGTTTGGATTTGGTTTCTGCGTCAATGGATTTGTAGACAAAAGAATCAGAGAGGTGGAGAGGTATACACAAATGGACCATGATGGAAGATTAGGGTTCATGGGGCATAGATCCTTACAATGTGGAGGGGAAAATGGGGTGATGTGGGCGTGATGGTGGTAGGGAAGGATTTGTTGCAAACACGGATATGGTGAAATAACTGGAGGAGATGAAGCGGAGAGTGATTGCTACCATATCCATGATCCATATGACCTTGATCAACATGTCAGAAGGATACGCAGAATTCTGAAGGCAAGAGAGATGACGAGGAGGATGAACAGTCTCCATAGAAGCTCTTATGTAGCTTCAATAGTCCCACAACCCTTTTGACTTTGTACAGGTGGGGTACAGGTATCTCACGCTTTTTCAAAAACACGTATTTTTTCAGAATAGAGTAAATGTATTTGAGACCCAGAAGTATCTAATACAGATGAGGAGGCTGATGATGAAGAATAATCTTCATAGAAGCTCTTATGCAGCTCACTAGTCCTATATTCTTTTAACTTTTTATCAAAAACAGTGTATTTTTTCTGAATAGAATACATGTATTTGAGGCCTAGAAGTATCTAACACATCTCCTGTGTCCTAGAACCGTAATGCTCCCCGTTTTGTATTCTGCATATTCTATGTATTTAACCTCAATTATGCCTTCTAATATGGAGTGATGCACAATTATAGTTTTATTCCTGAGAAAATACAGACAATTCCATCCTCAGGCTATGAAACGGGGAAGTCTATTGTTGAATGCTGCATATAGGAAGTATTCAACAGATCCTGCATATTTAATGTAATGCTCAACATGATTTTGTCCTGAGGAAATACTTGCAAGTTCATCCTCGGGTTGGAAAATGGGGATGGACTGCATGCGATGTATAATTTCTGAGCTGAGTCAACCCTAAACCGTGTTTTCTTTACTGATAGAATGAAAGACTTAAGTAGGTAGATGATTGCTGTTGATTGATTACATGAAGCTGTTTGATTTACATGCAGCAATTGCAAATCAGAACTACTCGGGCCTTGATCGATAGCCCTTGTTAATCAGGATTTACACTGGTTTGCAAAGCCTTGGCATGTCTGCTGCTTCCAAGGTGAGTTTTTCCATCATTATCGCTCCAGCAAATATTGTGATGTTGATTGAAATGCCTCCATTCATAACCCTCTATTATCAATTCAGAAAAAAGGAAAAAAGATGATTGAATCATACATAGTGAGGGGCTTAGGAATGCATAGGTGATGTTGATTGAAATGTCTCCATTCATAACCCTCTATTATCAATTCAGAAAAAAGGGAAAAATGATGATTGAATCATAGTGAGGGGTTGGGCCGTCAATCTAGCTCTACATCCTGTGGAACTCAAATAGAAAGTCAAAGCGTGTTTCTGGTTTGATGATCACATGGAAATCTGAAGAAGGCTAGCTTAGCTTTTAAGGCTTTACACCACCTTAAATGTCCCATTCTTCTCTCGGTGCATAGCCTTGTCTTTATCAGGAATTTATTGCCCAGAATGCAAGTGTTGAATATTTAGGGCCAAATCACTAAAAAAAATGTACTGGCTAACAACTTCTTCGAAATCCTCCTTGAAAGTCTAGCTCTTGCCATAAGTCCAAGCAGACATTCCATATCCTTAGGAGCATTGGACAGATTTCAGCGGAACATTTGACAAATTCACAAGCTGACATGCTATGCTGTTAGATCTGTAACCGTTGACGGGTGTGATTTTAATGCTTTCTTTTCCCCTCCCCCCCCCTTTCTTTTGCCACTCTCATAGTCATAGCTTCCAGCTCTAATTCTCTGGAGTTGAAAACTGTTTTGGGCTTTAGTGACAAAAAGGCATGCCTTGTGCGCAAAGACGCAACGCAGAAATAGCAATCGAGCAACTGTTGCGCACGAGAAGTAGCACAATCAGGAACCAAAAAGGAAACTGCTTTTTAGGCTGTTTGTGCAATTTCTGCAGAGTTTGAGGGCTTGAAGTCCATGATTTTTTAAGACTAATGCATGCAAGCGTCTGCAGAACTTCCGGGATCTGTTTCCAACAGAGAAACACAAATTGAAAGGGCGTGTGTACAAGAAGCTTTTTACAAAACACAGGTCAAGACAGGAAAACATATATTTTCTTCAGTTATGCACCTTTCGTTTGCATTCTATACAACAAGGAATGAGCATCGCAGTAAGAGCATTCTCCGCGAAATGATTGTCACATACGGCCGCGAAATCATTCCGAGAGAAACTCTACGAGTGTTAGGGTCATTTAGGCGGAGACTTTGAGACTTCATGAAGCCTGAAACCATGGAAATCGAGCTACGTTTTACACACAAAATGCACATCGAGTTTAACCACCATTTAGATCATTCTCGTCGATCGCCTCTTTGGCGATAATCTTGACCAAAAATGGTCACTGCTAATTAGGGTTTGAGTGATAGTGCTTATGTGGGCACTAATCATCTGAATGGGCACTAGATTAGGGTTTGAGTGATGTGCTTATGTGGGCACTAATCACCAAAAATGGTCGCTCCTAATTAGGGTTTGAGTGATAGTGCTTATATAGCCACTAATCATCTGAATGCGCTCTCGATTAGGGTTTGAGTGATGTGCTTGTGTGGGCCCTAATCACCAAAAATGGTCACTCTTAATTAGGGTTTGAGTGATGTGCTTATATGGGCACTAATCATCTGAATGGGGCACTAGATTAGGGTTTGCGTGATGTGCTTATGTGGGCACTACTAATCACCAAAAATGGTCAGACTTGATTAGGGCTTTGAGTGATGTGCTTATATGGGCACTAATCACCTGATTGGTCACTAATCACCTAATTGGTCACTAATCACCTGATTGGTCACTAATCACCTAATTGGTCACTAATCACCTGATTGGTCACTCACTCAGGGTTTGAATGAGGTGCTTATATGGGCGCTAATCACCTAAACGCTCGCTCGATTAGGGATCGAAGGATGTGTTTATTATATGGGCACTGATCACTTGAAAGAGGCACAAGATCGGGGGTTCGAATGATAAGAAGCGCTAATCACCTGAATGATAATCTTACGGGCACCGACACCTGAATCGGCATCAGATCAGTGTTTGAATGAACACCTGAACCAACCTTAGATTAGGGTTTGAATGATGTGAATTATGTGCTCATACAAGCACTAACCCGGACCCCTGAAAATCAATTAAGGGCTAATCAAGGTCTTAATGATGCAATTAGCCAACCTCGCATCTCTCCTCGATGCGAGGTCGAAATTTCCACAACCGCCCACTCGGCCAGCTCTTTGAGCTCACCAGGCTCGCGTTACGGTTACAGCTCGCGATTCCGGCTCTCTTCTGCTCTGCGTTTCTCCGTCTCGAGATTCTTGAAGAGTCTGGGAAAGGAAGAAAACGGACCCCGCAGCTTGACTTAATCGATGCAGGCAAAGGGTGTCGAAGGCTATGATCGTCGTCATCCCGCAAGCTGGCATCATTCCGGTCGCAATCTGTGCGAAAGCTTCTCTCCCAGCGAGCAGATCGAGCTCGTCAGGCCCACCGCTCCGAACTCGACTTCTGCAATCTCATCGGATCGTTGAGCAGAGCGCGAGCGGAGTTCAGTCTGCGACAACCCCACCCAGTTGCCGGGGGGGGCACAATCGGGATCTGGAACAGACGCCGACAAACTCGTTCCGATTTCCCGCAGTTCCCAGCATCTTTCGAGTCTTCCCAGAACAGCACGAGGGCCCCGATCTGCTTGTCAGATCAACCTTCATCAAACATCTGGCGATGACGGATCGATCGATCGATCGATCGATCGATCAGTAGGTGGGAGACCCTTTCTTTACCTACTCTTTTACGGGTGCCACGCGATGGAGTCATAGACCATTGATTGGTATGGATCAAATGTTGTTACATGCGCGTGCAGTATGTATGCTACGTATTTTGAAAGTATTCAACAAAAATTATAGTTACATAGAGTACGCATTTTGTCATATGATTGTTCAATACATATAACCATGGTTAAATACGTATAATATGGGTTAAATACATAGAATACGAGTTAAATATGTAGAGAATGGGTTACATACGTAAGGTACGTGTTAAATACGTTAAATAATTATACAAATTTAGTATTAATTAAACCCACATATCACTATAAATTTATTCGTATTCCATTTCTCGGCATCGGCAATGTATAAAATCTTAAAATCGCAGAAAATCGAATTTCAAGTGTAAGTTAACAAAATGACTAACATTCACTTTCTAGTAAATATAATAGCCCCAGTTAAAAAAAAAACATTTTTAATATTTATAAAATTTGACTAAAAACTTCGACAGTTCCACGACGTTAAATACGCATAGAATACGTCGTATTCGCATTTTCTAAAACGCGTTTTCTTTCTGTCGTTTGCATGGAGAGCGATTTGGGGGCCTGTGGATCGATCGACTCCAGTTCTGGCGCCGATGCCGTTCTTCACCCATGTGTGTCTGTAGTCACATCTTGTTCTGTTCTGTTCTGTTCTGCTCTGTTCTGTTCTATTCTATTCTGTTCTGTTCTGTTCTGTTCTGCTCTGTTCTGTTCTGTTCGACAACTTGCTGGGACCTCTGACAGAACCACAGCGACGATGAGGATAAGCATATCATTCACCATCTGGGGTCCAATCTCGGCCTAAATAAACCGCATCATCTGGGGGACCAGACGTAATTTTACGGAGCAAGCTCCTTCTTTTCCCACTGGTGTATCCAGATCAATCGTCCGATTCCATCCAACGAATCCATTCCAGATGTACCTACGTGAAAAAGACCGTGCTTCTGGCGATTTGTACCGAACAGCCCCAGCTATTTGTCCACATTTTTTTTTTTGGCATCAAAGGGTAGATAGAGCCTTTGCGGCGCAAACTCTGTGGTTGAGACGACTCTCAAACTCCTTATCCTTTGCAGAAGGAGAATCCTGATGATGAAATCTTCTCTGGAACTGCTGGATCTAGGCTTTAGTGCTCTCGGGCTTGTTCAGTGGAGGAGCTTAATTAAGGGTTTAATTAGGACAAATAAACTTCTTTTGAAACTTTGGATTAAGCTTTTAGGCTTCAATGTATATTCATGTTAAAGGGGGGTTTTATCTGAAAAAAAAATTTGAGAGGATTGTGCTTAGAGGTTTCATTTAGAAAAAGGAAGTCCAGAGGATAATATTAAAGGATGCATTGTAATCCATTGGACAAGGCATTCATTAAAACTAATGGCATGATACTTGTTTCTACAAAATAGATAGAATAATCTTAAAGAGTTCATATTAAATTTTTTTTAAAGAAAATTACCAAAAAATGCCTAACAAAATTATAAATTACGTTTTAACGCCTACTAAAACTAGAAATTACAAATTAACACTTACCTCAGAAGAATTAACACTCAATTAGTTGATAGCACCAGATCAATTAATTGTGAGCTCAAATAGCAGCAAATTAATTAGCTGGTTAACACCAAATTAACGTGTTAGTCAATTTCTTAGATTCTAAAATTACGACCTTTTGGTTAATCGAATGTAGTAAAGGAATCAATTAAGATCGATTAATGGGAAGCGATCAGGAGCAAAACCAATTAACATTATGCAACAAAACTAGGGTCTTAATTCGTAGTGAAAGGTGAGAGTAGTCATTAATTTGTAATTTCTGATTTTAGTAGGTGTTAAATCATAATGTATAATTTTGTTATAAACAAATTGTAGATTGAAGGATTTAAAGAATTAATCATTTCCGCAAGTTGCTTTTTTTCTGAAGCCTTAAGAATAACAATACAGATGCCTTCGGAAGCTTGCAGTTAGTTCATTGATGGAAGTATATTTCTGAAGGAAAATAAGAGACATTCTCCAACGCGGAACATATTCGATGAAAAAGACTAGAGGGGAATATTCCATCAAGCAGCTCGAGCAGGCGGGCAGAGATCCAGGGCAGAAACATCAGAGCAAAGTCTGTATTAGTGAAAAACGCTCCCAGCCGAACAATACTGATCATCAAACAGCATCAAGCTGCCGCCGATGACATATTGAATTGGAAAACGATACAGAGAAGATCAGCATGGCCCCTTTGCTGCTTAACCAGCTAGCTAGCTAGCTGGCTGGGCTAGCTGTAAAATGGCTTCTTGAAGCGAAGCAGGGTGCAAGTGGATGGCTTTCGATTTCTTCATAAATGCGACGATGATCGTCCAAAATCAAAGTGCGTTCATTAGTACGTACTGGCAAAAGGATCATGATTCGAGCTTTACAACGTAAGCTGTTGCTGTTATGCATTTGTCAGAGTCCGTGTATATGCTATAATAATAGCATTTTGCTTCTCTGTCCGAGGAGAGCCGCGTTAACTGCAAGAACAAAAGCGCACATGCAACAGAGAGGATCGCGGTCGAGAAAAGCCGCGAGATCAACTATGAGCCCTGAACCTACTCTTCAGTGCCTCTCTCTACGAGGCGATGTATACCCATACGTATGGCTATATCTGATTATACCGTATTTTGGATCTGGGGTTTTTTGCCAGATCTGTCTCAAGGTTTCCGGTCCTAGTAACGATCATGTATGTATACAATGTATAGACCGTGTACCGTACCCTAGAACCCAAAAACCCAAAAACCCTAGAACCCTAGAACACTAGAACCCTAGAACCCTAGAACCCTAAAAACCCTAGAAACCTTGCATGTGGCTTAAAATCCTAATGCCTAAACCCCAAAACCTAAAACCCTGACCCTTAAAAACGGTAAACCCTAAACTCCTAGAACCCTAAAAACCCTAGAAACCTTGCATGTGGATTAAAACCCTAATACCTAAACCCCAAAACCTAAACCCCAAAACCTAAAACCCTGACCCTTAAAAACGGTAAACCCAAAAACCCTAGAACCCCTAGAACCCTAGAACCCTAGAACCCTAGAACCCTAGAACCCTA
>JBBBWG010032342.1:0-28730 GCA_037176905.1 Azolla pinnata | reverse complement strand
AGGCGATTAGCAGGCGATTAGCAGGCGATTAGCAGGTGATTAGCAGGCGATTAGCGCTGGAGAGAGTGCTGATTAAAGGGTCATTAAGCCAACGATTAGCAGGTTTAGCACTGAGCCGGATTCAGTCTTCAGGCTCTTCTTGTCAACACTGAGAATTCCATTGCTTTTCAAAAAGCTCTGATCTCTTCTTCTTCATCATCACCATCAGCTTCTTTCTTCTTCTTCTTCTTCTTCTTCTTCTTCTTCTTCTTCTGCAGAATCCTACACCTCTCTTTCCATCCAAACCCTGATTCCCCGTTTTCACGGAGCCTTCTACATAGCTCTTCTTCAACTGCCCTATATCTGTACAAGAAGCCTTTCCATGTCCGAATCCGCTTCTGTAAAACCCTGGCTTCAGTTCACAGGAGAAAGAAAAAGATTCCTTTTTCACCCCAGCAGACTGCTTCACAGGAGGGAGCCCAATGGATTGGTTTCCCAAAACCCTAATTCCAGGTCCTTCTAATTCTGGGAATGGTTCCGAAGAATGCCTGTAACTCCCAGATTCCCTGACGTGATTGGAGGCAGGGAAAAGCTATGGAGCGAGAAGCCCTAGCTCGCTGCCTGCAATATGGGCTAATCTCCATGGGACGGCAAAATAGAATAAATTGGAACGAAAAGAAAGGAAAAGAAACAGGGAAGCAGAAGAAGAAGAAGAAGAAGAAGAAGAAGAAGAAGATGGAGGAGGAGGAGGAGGAGACGAAGAACAGTGCAGTATTTTATGTTATGGAGGGAGAAAAGAAATCTTTTTCGACAGAGTAAAGTCTCTTTCTCCTGCCATTGTTTCCCACAGCGGCCGTGGACGGGAGAAGCAACCCTAAAACCTGTTTGGGGCACACTGTTGCCTCTTCCCTTTGGCGTGGCGTGGCGCTGCCTTTTGATTCTCGCCATCAATCCGATTTTGTTTGGGCGCAGAGAAGAAGAAGAAGAAGAAGAAAGAAGAAGGAAGAAGAAGGAAGAAGGAAGAAAGAGCAAAGGAGCAGGCGATCAAGCGAACAGTGCGTTCTTCTGTAGCTTTCTTCCTCTTTTCCGCTCGCTGGGAAGAAGCAGAAGCAGAAGCAGAAGCAGGAAGAAGAAGCAGAAGACGAAGCAGAAGACGAAGAAGAAGACGAAGAAGACGAAGACGAAGAAGAAGACGAAGAAGACGAAGAAGTAATTAGTGAAAACTACTGCCCACGTATAAATACATCTATACGGATACGTATTTTGTACGCTCGGCTGGCTCCTGCGTGCGTATTCCTGTGCGTATTCCCACAGGATTTTATACGTACGTATTCCCACAGGATTTTATACGTACGTATTCCCACACGCCGAGGAGCTGTGCGTATTTCCTCCGTACGCGATTCCAGAGAGCACCGCATACGTACGTACGTACGTAGATCGCGTCGTAGAAAGCTTTCTGCGAGCTGCTTAGCTCGAGCTGGCGGAAGGCCGAAGGCCGAGGGATCTTCTTTGCTTTCAGATTCCGCGGGAGAGGGCCGAGAAACGTGTCTGGAGAGAGGAGGAGGAGGAGGAGGAGAGGGTATCCGGAGCAGTTTTGAGAGAGCTGTTTGGAGCTTTTTAAGGCGATTCGGAGCTGTTCGGAGCAGTTCGAAGCAGTTCGAAGCAGTCTTGAGCTTTTTAGGGCAGTTTGGAGCTGCTCGAAGCAGTTCAGAGCAGTCTGGAGCTTTTCAGGGGCAATTTGGAGCTGTTCGGAACAGTTCCAAAGCAACTCGAACAGTTCGGAGCTCTTCGGAGCTTTCCGAAGGGGTTTGGAGCTTTTCGGAGGAGTTTGGAGCTGTTCGGGGCAGTTTGGAGCTGTTCGGAGCTGCTTTGGAGCGATTCGGAGCATCTCGAACAGTTCGGAGCAGTTTGGAGCTCGTCGGAGGATTTCGGAGCTATTTCGGAGCAGTTTGAACGGTTCGGAGCTTGTTCGAGCAGTTCGGAGCAGTTCAGAGTGTCGCGACGCTGGGGCCGATCGATGATGAGTTCCGTACGCGTACGCGCGTCCACGTACGCGCATCTGTACGTGTTGGCGCATCCCCGAGAGATACCAGAGCAGAGCTGGCATCATCCGGGGTAAAACAGAGCGAGGCAAAAAAAAAACAAAGCGGGGAGCTGCTGCTTTCACCGGGAAAAGCAGCGGTGGTTCGCGGTAAGTTCGAGTACAAAAAATAAATACTCTCGGAAACAAACGATTCGTCGAGTCGGGATACCATCTGAATCAGGGCTTTCGTTTTAGACCGCGACGGAGGCAGCAGACCATTGCTACTGAGTCGAGCTCTCGTTGACAGCATCTGGTTAAAAGAAGAAGAAGGAAGGAAGGACGGAAGGAAGGAGCAACAACAAACAAACAAAAAACAGAACAAGAACAAAACAAACAGCAAACGGGATAACGTTTTGTCACCTTTTCAATGGGTTTTCATTTAGGGGGCCATCAGCAGCAGCTGCGTCTGAATCTGCTGCCACGTTTCGTTGCCCGATTCGCCTTCCTGCTCGCGACTGTCATCAAGACAAAGATGACAAATGGTCGGGAGTCTTCTTTGCTCTATTGTGTTTTCTACTCCATTCCTCGGTGAATGGCCCCATAAACCCTGAACCCTGAACCCTCGACCTTATGTAGTGCTCCCTTTCTTCTGATTGCAGAAGAAAACAAGAAGAGGGGGGAGTACCAAATTCGATCCTGTTCGCCATTAATGAGAACTCCCCGACTACGAAGCGCCGCAACACGTAACATGGGCATTGGAGTCTGCAATGGCTTCTGATCCAGCCCAATCGCTCGTTTCGTGTGGGGCCAACATTGGAAGGACGAAGATTAAATCCGCCCTGAGGACGACGAGAAAAAAGAAAACAAGGACTGAAACCAAACTTGAATATACTTAGGATTTTGTAATTGGCGTTGTTCAGCCTTATAATCCACGATTAAGGCAAGTAAAACAGTATCGTAAAACGTGTTTGAACATCCGACAACGTTACATATTTATATATAATCTAGTTCTATCAAGGGTTCAAATCTTGCTTGTGACATTTCGAAATCCGCCCTGAGGACGACGAGAAAACAGAACTAAAATCAGACTTAAATGTACTTTAGGATTCCGTAACTGGCGTTGTTCAGCCTTAAATCTACGATTAAGACGAGTAAAATAGCACCGTAAAACACATTTGAACATCCTAGAACAATATATTTATATATTTATATAAATTTGTCGTATCAAGGGTTCGAATCCTGCTTACGACATCTCGAAACGGAGCTTTCACCAGCTGTGGGAATGCATACAGTGCGATGCTTGCATGGATTGCATATCCTTTTGGTGGGGCTCTTCCGACGACAAGTAGGTGTAGTGTCCAAAATATGTCCTGTTTCTCTTTCATTTTTATTTTTTTTTGCGTTCAGTGTGATCTGGATTCTTGCTGTTTGGCAACCGTCGTCATCGCGGCGATTGCTGTCTCCGCCAAAAGAAGCGGAGGGCCATTTCATATCGCTTCGCTTACAACATCGCATCATCGGCCTAGCTGGAAGCTCATCTTGACTGGAAGAAGAAGAAGAAGAAGAAAAACAAAAACAAAACAAGGACTCTGCTCCTCCAAACTTAAGTTAGCCCTTGTGTAATCGCAAGCTTAATAGAAAGATGTTGGCTTTAATCGGCTTGATATTGAATAGAAATCATTTGCAGACACCCACGATCCGTTCATACTGATTTATATCCTAATAACAACTGTAACAGCAACAGCAACAGCAACAGCAACAACAACAACAACAACAACAAAAATAACAACAACTGCAACAACAATAACAACAACAATATGAACAAGAAGCTATAGAAAAAAGATGCTTTAATGGAAGCCCTGTTATGAATTGCGCCGAAACGACAGACATGATGGAAGCAGTGGTGACCCCACTGAAGCAAAATCTATGTGCATTCGAGAACGATTGACAGGCCCCTGATTCTCTCTTCTTCTTCTTCTTCTTCTTCTTCTGTTTTTCAAATAGTGATTTCCTTTCAATTAGTTAAAGAGATGTACAAGAGATGTGTCGAGAAATGTATAAGAAATGGACGAGAGATTTTCCAAAGGAGCGATTAAAATGTTCCCGGTCGATTCGATCCGTTTCCAAAACTGTTCCTATACTTGACCATTCCCCCCACCCACTAGAACCACACCAGCCACAAAAGGGTTCGCCCGTTCTTGCGGGCACAAGAATCGATTGAATCATGGAACATACAACAGAATCGATACACAGCTTCGATAGGGATCGAAGCCGAATGACCCGATCCAAATCGCTTGGGAAAGTTTTGAGGCAGATGATCCGATCGATCGAATCGCAAGCAAGCAAGCAAGCAAGCAATTGCCACAGGATCGATCGAAGCTGGCTTCTCGGGCGGATCAGTGATCGGAGGATTCGAGCCACGTCGTCTCCTTCATTTTGTGTTTCTTTTTTCTTTCTTTCCTCTCGCGTGGCTCCATCGGATTGGTTGTATATGGATTTTGAATAGGATCGATCGGGAGAAGAAAAGAGATCCTAGTTTTTCCTGTCTGGAGCCATTGGGCTCCATAGTTTCGGTTCGCATACCTAACGTCCGATTCTCCGTTGCGTGGTTTTGCCTGCCACATGCAGCTCCTCGACAAGGGTGCCAGTGAGCTGATAAAAAATAAAAATAAAAACTAAGCCCAAATGTGGCGGACGATCCCGTCAAGCTATTCGGCAAATCCGAAAGCTCGACTACATTTATCGATATGGACGGCGGAAAGTCGTTGGATCGACTCTAAAACTACAGCATTGGGATGTTCATGCATATTCATCTATATATATACATATATGTATATTCCTCTGTACATGTATATATGCATATTCATCTGTATATGTACAAGTATGTATGCATATGTATGTATATATATACATATATATGCAGAAAAAGCTTGTGTGGAGCTGAACTGCAAGCAGCATCACAGCCGTTAGCTCCACGCGGAACAGAAAGCTCTTTCTTTCTTTATTTTAACTGATCGCCCTTCGGACACAAGGGCGCCGATCCGATTTGGCCCACCCACGAAGAAACATCTCGAGAATCGTTGCTCCATCGCTTTCTGCTCCTCCGTTTCCTTCCTGCTTTGCTTCCAGGAGCCTCGATCGACTCCTCTCTTTTTTTCTTTTTTTTTTTGGATGATACAGCGCCAAAAAAGGCTCGATATGCTTGCAGACATTCGGAGCTCGAACGCGATGAAAAAAATCAGGGGAAGAGAAGAAAACAAAAGAGAGAGAGAGAGAAACAGAAGAACTAATAACAATAAATCTTTGAGAGTTAAAAAGAGGGGCTAGATCCACCTGACCATACCTTTGTATGAGTTATATATATATATATATATATATAACACATAGAAGGCCTACAAGCAACTCCAAGATCAACTTAATATTCATATACTCACATGGGAAGAAAAAAAAATAAATGCTTTCATTATTTCCCCACACCGTATATGTATACATGCATATTCATCTGTATATGTATATATATATATATATATATATATTCATCTGTATCGCAACCAGGGGCAAGCATCATCTGGTACATGCATGATACACCTGCAGATTTATGCTCTCTTTCTCTCCAAAGTGCTTTGATCATAATTTTTCCGCGGCTCGACTTTGTGTGTCTCCTCGACAGAAGCCACCACCGCAGCAGTAACACTTCCCATCGGTTCAACAACAACAACAACAACAACAACAACAGAAAAGCCTGGTACAAGCAACGATCTCGGGGCGCTTCGCCCCCCTTGGATCCAATCATGAACCGCCATCTCGCTGCAGAGAATATGCTCTCCTGCTCTTATCGCAATCTCGATCCAGTTGTTTGCTCTGTAACCATCGCCGTCAACGATGATAATTAATCGTTCGCCCGGGTGTTGGTGTGGGGCCGATGCGCCTCAAGATTCGGGTCTTTAGCATCGTCTGTTTGCGAAAATTAATTTACCCACCAAACTAGCCCCTTTATCTAAGTTTTTTTGGAAGACGATCGATGCAAATAAAAGTGGAATGGAGCGCGATTTTTTAGGTTTCGTTAACTCTCCCATGCAAGTGAGTTCTCCGATCGGATCGGATATATGTTTTTAGATGACAAACCGATCGAATCGGTTTGTCATTTGATTTCATCTATTTCGAGCCGATTCAGATCGACCGATTCGATTTTTGCCTTATATACATCTAGATAGGCATAAAAATTTACCATCGGCGACGATCGATCTTTACAGAGCTTCCATTCCTCTCAAAAGTTTTGAAAATGTTTTAAACCCAGCAACGCTCCAGAATGCGTGACAACATTCTTATCGTGCATGTACTTAACGCCACAGTACAAGTACTTGTAACTTCGTTCGATTCGTATGAAGGGATTCAACGTCAGTCATTGACATATCAACATAAGTATTCATTTCCAGTGGGGGATTTCCGAGTGGGGATTTCCCCCAGTTACTCGCTTGTCATCTATCTTCTTCTTTTTTCTTCTCCATCTCTACCTTATAATCTTATGTTGCTCTTAGCTTCTGAACTTCATAGCCCCGCCATTCATAGTTTAACCATTTCGTAACCTCGTCGCTTGTAGCCCCACTCCAGCATAGTTCACAATTAGTGTGTTCGTATGACATTAGGCAAATCTTTTAAGCCTTTTATCTCTTTGATCCTCCGAATCAGGTAGCCTCGGATAATTGCTTTTGAACTAAAGTTCCTCGATTGTACCTTTTTTCTCGAAGCACATTTTCATGCCAATGTTTAGAAGGAAGTCCTTTCCTGATCGGAATCCACGGTCAATAGTATCCGTTAGCCAGTGAGACTTGTTTTGTCTGCTACGCTAATCTTAATGGATAAATAGTGGGCAATGTCATCAATTTATGGCATCTAACATCGGAGACATATTGCCTCGGTGATAATTAAATGCATAAGGTCAGCTCCTCAAAGTATAGAACTGAAATCCACTCTCGTAAGAAAACATCTGGAATCTTCTAGAAAACCCTATATTCATAGTATTGTATACAACACTTCCAAATTTTGCAAAGTATTCTTAGGTAGTAATATACGATCATGCATCACAGTGTTAATGCAAACAGCGAACAACGTTAGCTGGTAATGACGATTTGTATCTGATTGAAATCGTGATCTGACAAGACTTTAGGACCTCCAAAGCAACCGTTATTACGAAATGCAATCTTTGATTGATCTGCTACGACTGCATCCAGCTCTATAGAGCCGATACTATAATCCCCTTCTGCTCTTCAGCACAAACCCAACTTGGGTGATCATCTTCACACACTGTTTTTAACAACACCGATGTGTGCCTCACGATTGATCTGTCCTCTTCTTTCACCCATGCAGTGCAATCGAATCAGGGTTCGAACAGGTTCTAATTCGGTTCTAACAAACGAAACTCTGGGCTCGATCTCCATTGATCCAACACCGACTTGAAAACATGTGAAACTTAGCATTTGGAAAACTCATTCTTCTTCTGATTTTTTTTACATCTAATAACTGTGAGAAGGCTTGACAGGCAGATTCAAGATTCAAGCAATTTAATTTTGCCCCTCTCGAGATAGTGTGAAGGGCATAGCCGGAAATTTCCTCAAAACGCATGCTGATGATGGTGGTGGTGGTGATGATGGTGATGGTGATGGTGATGATGGTGGTTATGATGGTGGTTATGGTGATGGTGGTGATGGTAATGGTGATGGTGAAGATGGTGGTGGTGATGGTGGTGATGGTGATGATGGTGGTGGTGATGGTGATGATGGTGATGGTGATGGTGAAGATGGTGATGGTGATGGTGATGATGATGATGATGGTGATGGTGATGGTGATGGCGATGATGGATGATGGTGATGGCGATGGTGATGGCGATGATGGATGATGTTGATGATGGTGGTGATGGTGATGTTGATGATGGTGGTGATGGTGATGTTGATGATGGTGGTGATGGTGATGGTGATGGTGATGATGGTGATGGTGATGGTGATGATGATGGTGATGGTGATGGCGATAATGGTGATGGTGATGATGGTGGTTGGTGATGGTGATGATGGTGGTGATGGTGGTGATGATGATGGTGGTGATGGTGGTGGTGATGATGGTGATGGTGATGATGGTGATAAGCTTCTCTCTGTCTTCCTATCTTTCTTTCTTTCCTTCTTTCTTTCTTCTTTCTTCAGCCATGGCCACTGTGGGAGCTTCAATGGGTGGCTTCCCACTGCACGACGTGGGTTTTGTTCAGCTCGACAGCAGAATTTCCAAGCGCCCTCTGTTGTTTATCCACCAGAGGCGACCCATCATCAGAAGGTCTATGCTTCCTTGCAGAGCTTCCATGGCAGTCGGGCGAGGCCATCCTCTTCCTTCCTCCTCTTCTTCTTCTTCTACATGGTAAGTCTAGATTTTTCTATTGGTTTCACACCTGAAGTTACTATTAATGCATCACAATGCTTCAGCATTTTTGAGCTGGCAGTGGATGAGTTGATGATTTGCGAATTCGGGTTCTAGTAACTCAAGTAGAATTCCTTTTGTTTTTTTTAATCTCCTTGGGCTTGTACACTAGCTTTCTCGATTTGGTTGGCATACTTACATTTTTTGCGGATTTGTGGAGATTTGTTGAGCGTTCAAATTTGGAAAATTCTCCTGTCTTCTTGAAAACCCATGTTAGCATATGATCTTTGATATGCCTAGTAGGGTCCAAACTGGCTATCTTTGATATACGATGCTTGGAATCACATCTTTCTTGTACATCCCAATTTTTTACGTTAGGATTAATCTCCATGAATCAACCAGGAGTAAAAGTTGAGGTTTTCCTGATCTATGGTGTAAAATTCTTAGCTAACATGAATGCAATAAACCCACAATATGTAGGCCATGTGCTTTAAAAGTATTACACCTCGAGTTTTAAAATACTTTGAACACGTGTTGTATACAAAATAATTCCTGTATTTATGCTCATTCTAACTAGCACCAAAAACTTTAGATGGTTTTTATCTACCTATTTCATTCAATTTTCACACACAAAAAACTTCACTGAACAAAGGAATCATGCCACAAACTTTGCTCAATGAACAAATCTTTTCATTCTAGAAAATTATTTTAGGCCCGAGAGCTTTTAAACCATAACAATGGCTTTCTTGGGTGAAGGAAACGTGAAATATTTGTCAAAGCTGTAAAATACTGAGAACATGTTAAATATGTGGAATACATGGGATAATTTGAAATTGCTGTTCGAAAATGTCGATCAAATGTTACATAATTTCGAGCATTCTAAAAGACACACTTTTTAACAGTTATGCCCGACTGTCCTATCTCTCTCGGTTGCTTGAAGCATATTTGTGAAGGATCAATGTGTATATCCCTCATGGGATTCAGTATGATGCTTCACCTCCTCATGTAAAATATCACCAATTAGTATAGATTTGAATACTGTCTTTGAGAAATTTCATCTTGACTATCTTATTACGCCTAAAGCATAAACTAACCATTGAAGAGGTTGGATTCGGCTGAATGGGAATTTTATCGACATCTCAAAGTTTATAATTGCCAAAGTCAGTTTATTAGGTGATGGTCCATGGGAGAAGTGTTTTCCCACTCAGAAGTGGAATGGCTTCAGTACCGTGCTTTCATCTTGATGAAAGATGGTATTTGATAGGGTGTCAGAAGTGTATTGAAGCTACCACGGAAATGGTGACCATCAGAAATCTAAATTATTATAAATGTTTTACTGTTGACAGTCCATGGACGATTATATATTGTAGCATTTACTGTCTTATTCTGAACAAGTTTCTATATTGACCACATTATTTTGAGTGTTCCGATATCAATTTGTCAGAGTTCCAACCATAGCAGCTAGCAACGATCAGGCTTACAAATGTAGTGATCGGCTTTGTAAACTAGGCTGGATTGTATAACTTTCTACTGATTAAGTTCTGAGGATTAAGTGAAAATAAAGTCAAGTAAGTTGAATTTGGTATTATGTTGGCACTTGGAACCGAGAGATTCCTTATAGAGAAGATTTGAACGTGTATTATCTAAGCTATGCATAGTGGAGTTACATTGTGTTTCGAAGAAAAGATACAGGTTCATTTAGATTTTTTCCTTTATTTAGGTTATGATTATGGAGGCCAATGCATATATGTAACATGATTGAAGCAATGTCCTAGATAAAGACATTTCATTAGTCGAAGTATGGTATTGTAGGTACATGACAGAATTGATCACGATGTTGATTTTGCACCAGGAGCTCAATGACTATGGATGATGTTTTTGATCCATTAAATCTCAGTGAAAGCTTTCCACAACGCGTGTTCAATGACTGGAAAGACCTCTTTATTGGATCTATGGAAGTTTCCAAAACTCCGCAATCTGGCAAACCTGGAAAAGGAGTTGCAGGTATTCTACTTGCTGTGCACTTGATCATCCCCTCATAATGGAAAAGAATGATGCAGACATTGGAAGGACATACTTTAGTCATTATTCTAATGCTTTGGAACTTTTAGAACTACACTAACCCATCAAAACTCATGATTGCTGAAAAAATTTTCGTGTTCTATTTGTAAAATTGTATAATTCCACTAAAACAACGGGTTTTAGTGTCACAAAAAATTTAAATGGTTCCGCTTCCTTCTTGGATATTCTCATTAATCCTTCAAAAGATTCCACCATATTATGGAGATTTATAATGTTACTGATAATTTCAGGTCGCTGAGGTATACATTCTTCTCATAAAGTCTTTTGGCTCGTCTTACAGTTGCGCTTGATTGTAATGCAGGAAATTTCTTGTAGGAATGATTCTCTGGACACTAAATTTCTGTTTATGATATTTGGACAGCGGCTATTGAGGACAGCTCAATAGAATTTGGAGATTTTTTCAAAGGTCAGCTTCCTGGGAAATTCTTACAACTCCTTGCGTGGCTAGCATTGTCACGTGTTGGAACCTACATACCACTTGGTGGTGTTGATAGGGCTGCTTTTCAAGGGAGTTTGGACCAAAATAGCCTCTTGGGCACTCTCGACTCCTTTTCGGGGGGTGGAATCGGTAGGCTTGGTATTTGTTCTCTTGGAATAGTGCCCTTTATCAATGCGCAAATTGTATTTCAGCTTCTTGGGGTGTTATATCCAAAAATTCAAGACCTTCAAAAGAAAGAAGGGGAAGCTGGAAGGAAGAAAGTTTTGCAATGGACTCGATATGCATCAGTAGGGTTTGCGATTTTCCAGGTAGATGGGTTATTTCTGCATATATATTTTGTTAGGAAACAGATTTACCGTCAAAGTTGAATTGGACTAAATGATGTGATCATAGATATACCTGTGTGTGTATATGCATGAATGAGTACACCTCATGCTTGTCGTATGCTTTGGGTAGCTGTACACATGAAATGGAACATAATCACACATTATCTTGGTCACATCACATTTATACATCAGGAAAAATGAAAAAATAAGGTAGCCTCTAGAATGTGTTTGCATCATGAGGTTATGATATTATCTCTGGAGGATCAATGCCATGTGTCGCTCCTCCAAGATGTGTTGTGACCCTGTTACCCATGTTTGAAAATGCTGTCAATTTAGCTTTATCAATGATTACAAGACAGATTTTTTCTATGAAAAATGACCACAAAACATTTTGTTGTTCTTGTAGTCCATTAGGGGAGTTCAAGGTAAACAGAGCAAGAGCAGAAAATATATTAATCTCTATTGTGGACCTAGTGAGCATAAAAAGAACATAGAAAGTAAGAAATATGATTGTGTATCCTAGGATAGAATCAGCTTATAAAACAAGTGAGGACTAATTGTATAATCCATACTGAGAATATGAACAAAAAACGAGTTTAATAATACATGTTTGGAATGAATTTGGAGTTTTTTTCAGTGCATAAGAGAGGGAGATAGAGAGAGCAGAGCGAAAGTCACTAATGCTTTTTGATTCAGGCTATTGGTCAAATTACATACATACGGCCATATGTCTATGATTTCAGTATTGAGTGGGTTCTAACTTCAGTATCCCTGCTGACACTTGGATCTGTCATAACAACGTATATCGGAGAGCAAATATCAGAGCTGAAACTTGGAAATGGAACCTCCTTCTTAATTTTCACAAATATTGTGTCCTATCTTCCTGCTTCGATCGGCCGTACTGTTGTGGAAGCATTGAATGAAGGAAATTATACTGGCTTGGGTGTAATTATTGCCTCCTTTTTCTTCCTCGTGCTGGGGATTGTGTATGTGCAGGTTTGTTGTTACTTTAAGACTTGTAATGTACATCAGGTCCAATGCAGCATATTCATTTCGAAGGTCCATAAATTCCTTTGTTCGTTTGTGACAGGAAGCTGAGAGAAAAATACCAATCAACTATGCTTCCAGGTACAGCTTTGACAAAAGAGAAGTTGGGAAAGCAGCATATTTACCATTTAAGGTCAGTACAAGCTGAATTTTATGGCTACTTTATGTGAGAGTTTTGGCATTGAATACAACTGAGGGAAGGAAATGAAGAAATTTGACAGATCTTTGAAGGCTGTAAATATGAAACTGGACCAATTATAGTAACTAATTATTTCATCCATTTACAAGATAAAACTTCTCTAAATTGCCTTTCCTCTTATTATGTACCTGTATATTGAAGATAGAAAATGTGTATTTTTGCCCTATATACATCCAAGAGAGGCTGATTATGTATGATGTATTATACCCATGGCCTCAATTTGCTTCTTCCATTGTTTTCTGTGGGCTCTGGATCCATAGCCAAGTCGATTCAGTCAGTGACATATGTATGCTTTGGATGAACTACTATTAACCTGGCATTATTTGGTGGTGGTTTAGTCGATTTTATGTATCTATTTACAGATAGTCATGATCTAGTTCTGCCATATCATCCTTAATAATGCGTGAGGTGCCTTTTTGGTGTGGCCGGATGATACCTGGGAGTATGTTTAGGGTTTATGAACTAGATTTGGAGAGAAATTTTGACAACCCTCTTTTATGCACTGGTAAATAGATATATATTTATGGTTAAGGATCTATTTTGACAATTTTGTTCTATGCACAGGTAATTATAGATGCGTGTTTCAAGACAAGAGTTTTGGAAGATTAATTTGATGATATGCTTCGTTTACGAGAGAATGCTTGTATGTTCAGGGAGCAGAGTCTGAAGAATCATTGTGATACTATGTTTTATGCACAGGTGAATAGTTCAGGAGTGATGCCGATAATCTTCTCTACTTCTGCACTCGCTATTCCAGGCGCCTTGGCTCGTTTCACAGGGGCTGAGGCATTGAAAGACGTCGCTGTAGCTTTATATCCAGGAGGTGTAGTGTCAACTTCTGTTTTACACTTTGGAGCCTTTTTTCCTCCCATTTTGATGAAAAAGATGTTTAGGATTTCACAGAGGATAGGTTAGTGGTCATTCTCACCGAATGTGTGTTTGTGTTTTCTCAGGTGGATTGTATTTGCCGTTCAACGTCTTCTTGATCGCTTTCTTCAATTACTTCTATACTTTTCTTCAGCTTGACCCTGCAGATGTCAGTGATCAGCTGAAGCGTCAAGGCGCATCCATTCCGACCATACGTCCTGGGAAATCAACTGCAACTTTCATAAGCAATGTAATGAGGTTCCTTCTTTTCTTCTCACCTACTACTGCCTTGTCATTCATTTCTTAGTACTGTTTAATGCCACTGGATGTGGTTTTTTGCTGTTGCCCATTTCTAAATCTCTATCTTCCTAGTAATTAAGAAAGGGTCGATTGCTTGGGGTTTTGCGCAGTGCAAAATGCCATCAGTCTTCCCTTTCCACAATGTAGAATCAAATCCCGACTTCGTTATAGCTGCAGAGAAGATACCTGGAATCCCTATATTGGATTGGTCATTTTTCCTGAAACATAACTATAGTAGCTAAATTATAACTGTAACAATTTACAGCTGCCGACAATCAAACCATAAACTCTGACCACTAAGAACACCTACTGTACTATCCGCCCACGTTTAGGCCCAAACCGTGAACTGCACAAAACCACTGAAATCCTAATCACAAATCCCATTCACTAGAACTTTAAATCACTTCATCCATGGAGCGTTAGCACTTTGCATGTGTAAAAGTTCAGTGAGAGCATCATGGTGGCATGTCTTTTGCAGATTGCTGAACCACCATGAAGCTCTCTGCTTTCGGGAATGAGCTGTTCATGATTCTCGAGAATTTTTCACTCCACAAAGAACATGTTTGGAAGCTTGTCCAACAAATTCACAATGCCTGTTGATGTTTTTTTCGTTCGTGTGCAGGTATTGGGACGAATTTCGGTGTTGGGCTCTGTTTTTCTGGGCATTATGTCTGCTGCCCCTTCTGTTGTCGAGGCAGTCACACACTTAACTGCTTTTCGGGGGTTTGCTGGGACTTCGATTCTTATTCTTGTCGGATCTGCCACCGACACCGCAAGGAAAGTTCAAGCTGAGATTATATCGCAAAAATACGAAGCGATCGATTTCTACGACTTGAATGATAAAAGGCAGGAGTAAAACTGAAGAATCGGTGATTTGTTAGGCTTTTTACAGCTTTTGGAAAGATGCAAGACAAAGAATCCGCAGAATTCGCATCAGAAATTTGCTTAGCCACAAAAGGTTGCCCAGAAAACGTCAGCGATAATATTACATCTTAAGAAGAGATGGTGTATAGAAACATTCGGTGGAGTGGAATGAAGCGAGAACATGCTGCTGTGTATATTGTTGAATGCTCAATACAGAAAGGATCGAATCCCAAATCTGTTTTTATAAAACCGGAATATCTGGTGTCGAAAACTATCTCCTTGTGGGTTTGATTGAAGGTTGTTCTGATCATAAGCCATGGATTTGTGTGATGATTTGTGTGAAAAGAAGCATGACTAATCTTGGTTTGTGGAGGTAGTTTGGAAGTTATTGCAGTTGTCACATTCACGGGACTCATGGTAGTTATCATGGGGATCAGAAGCTGATTCCTCATCGGATTGAGTCTGGAATGAATCTCTTTGTTCTTTGGCAATGCAAAAAGATGGTGGATGAATATCTGATCGAGGGAACGTAATCGAGTGCCCGAAGTTGATTCAGATTTACTTCTTCTAAAAGATAATGTCGATTCTGATCTGGAAGAGTTTGCATTCCAATCCAAATCTCTTTGCCTTGGGGAAAATTTTGGCCAAAGATCGATGATCGGAGGTTTGACGCCTGGCTTTCTGACCTCTCAAGTTTTGACTATTATCGAGCATTGTTTTTGCTTCTTGTTTTGGATCATGTCTCTCTTGAAGCTATTTTTCAACAGAAGCTTTTGCTGCATCGGTCTTCTGAGAATGTCTCCGAACAGCAGAACTCTTGCTACTTGATCGTCTCGATTTAAAGCATTTAACTTCGATGAGAACGTCTGAAGAACACGAGGACACTGCCGCTAACAGTCGAGATTTAAGGACAACTTCAATGCGATCTGTCGTGCAAAACACGTCCCAAACTTGTCAAGAGGCTTGGAGACAGATACATACATATATAATTGCGATGTTCTTAAGAAATCCGAGTAGCGATCGAATGTGGTTCATGCCAATGCCAATGTTCTCCGCAACGAGGATGAAATAGAGGGTCAGGACGATCGCCGAACTGCGTATGAGATTCCATAACAATCATAAACTGCAACCCAATCTGGTGAAACGACAAGCCGATGTTGTTGCATCTGTCAGAATTACCAGAAAACGCCCGACAAAAATTATGATCTAGTATAACGCTTGCTAAAATAGAAAATTACAAATTGACGCCTACTACTATTTTCTAATCAGCGTTTGCGCTGATTAGTCCATATTCTCGATAGGAAAATAGCATTAGTAGTAAGACTAAGCATTAATTTGTAGGCGTTTCTCCGGTAATTCTCCCATAATTAAATACATTTAAACTACGTAACATACATATTATATATGTATGTATATATATATATATATACGTATGCGAATAAGTATGCGTATACGTCACCGTGAAGTAGAGGGCTACCGTACGTAGAGGGAGCGTGTACGTATTCTTGTCTCTTTTATACGCATACGCATACTACTAATAATACGCCGTATGCGTATAAATGAGACAAGAATACGTACATGCGCCCTCTACCCTCTACTTCACGGTGACGTATACGCATACCTATTCGCATACATGAGAATACGTACATGCTCCCTCTACGTACGGTAGCCCCCTACTTCACGGCGACGTATACGCATACGTATTCGCATACTTGAGAATACGTACATGCTCCCTCTACGTACGGTAGGCCTCACCTTCACGGCGACGTATACGCATACGTATTCGCATACGTGAGAATACGTACATGCTCCCTCTAGGTACGGTATCCCTCTACTTCACGGTGACGTATACGCATAGGTATTCGCATACATGTATGCGAATACGTATGCGTATACGTCACCGTGAAGGTGAGGGATACCGTACGTAGAGGGAGCATGTACGTATTCTTGTCTCATTTATACGTATACGGCGTATTATTGATTTATATACTCTTTGCGGGACTGTCTTTCTGTGTTCTTTAGAAGTAGAGCTTTAATGGCGTCTTCTGCTTCTTCTTCTTCTGCTTCGGTTCTTTCTGATTCTGCAACGTTTCCTCTTCTCTCTCTCGCTTCTTCTTCTTCGCCTTCGTCTTCGTCTTCATCATCTTCATCAGATCTTGCCACATTTTTCTTCCTTCCTCTTCTAATGTAGTAATTCCTTTCGATCCTGCACCGTTCTCCTCCTCCTTCCTCCTCCGCAGCCTCTCCCCATCCCGCCATCTCTTCTCGACTCTTTCCCGTTTCATCGGTCGTGAATTCGCTCGCTCGCACTCAATCCGTATTTCCTGGTTCGTCCTCAGGTGATCGCAAAATTCTTCTTCTTTTTCTCTTTCTTCGTCGTTGTCTTCTTCCCATCATTCTAATTGTGATATTCCTCACTTCATCCTGATTCTGCATATTCGTGAACCCGTCCGTCCGTCCATCGTTCGCTCGCTCGCTCTCAATCCGTATTTCTGGTTCGTCCTCAGGTGATCGCAAAAATCTTCTTCTTTTTTCTCTTTCTTCGTCGTTGTCTTCTTCCCATCATTCTAATTGTGATATTCCTCACTTCATCCTGATCCTGCGTATTTTCCTCTTCAAATTTGTCTTCCTCATCATCGTCCTCATCATCTTCTTCATCATTTTCTCCTTCCTCAACGTCATCGTCATCATCTTCTTCTTAATCCAATGTTTTTCCTGAACCAGAACCTATGGCTATGGATCCTCGGAACTTGTAACTAGAGTGTGTATATTCCACTTGACAATGGCCAGCTCTGCTTCATCTACAGAATCGGCTCAAAAGGTACGCCTTTCCTTATTCCTTTTAATGCAATGATTCAATTTTCTCAAGGAGAATGCATCTTTGTCTATTTTTGGTATATAAACACGCCGGTATGTCACGTGTCGTCCACCAATTTGTTTACAATGAAAACGCTTAGAATTTCCTCTCAACAGGTTGTTTTTCTTTCCAAAGGCCAAGTTTGCTTCTTTCAGAACGATGAAAAATCTATCGACTTTTCACATGCATACTTATTCTGGGACAGTCTTGATTTTATAGCCTCATCATAAATACTCGAGTTCTTCTATCTGATGATCGATCTCTTGAACGTCTGTCTTTCTCTTTTAAAAGTTTTTGTCCCCCTCCGAAATGGTTCCATTTCCTCTTCTAAACGTATAATTTTCATCATATAAACTTTAACGTCCGTTCTTCATCATTGTCATGAACGCGTAACGTTTTCTGTAAAAGGCTATTAATATGCTTGAGATTTCCCGTTAAAACCTACTTTTCCTTATAGCATAGGGCCCAATCTCCTTGTCAAGATGTGATCTCTTTAATCAATACCCTAAATACCTTGTAAAGGCTTAATTCCTGTGGTAAATGTTCCATTTTCTTGTATAGGCTCCTTCTCTATCATGGATCTGCAGTAGCACATCAACTATTTGTCTTTGCCTGTTTTACCTTATTTCAAACTTCATTTATTGTAGCCTTCTCTGAGAAGTGGGGTAGAAGAGAAAGATGAGAGAATTGATCAAAAAGCTTGGGTGGACATAACGTCGTCCCTCCCATCAGAAAATGGTCTGCAACAATTTGTTCAAGAAACGGCTCATATATCAGCAGATGAACATCTTGTAGAGTTCTCTGAAGCGCTGAGAAGTTAGTATCATATCTTTGTGGACTTGAACTGTTTTCCAAAGATTTAGTTCATAATTGAATTGAATTTATATATACAGTTTCAACTTTTAATCTAGTTGAATTTGATGCGAGTTGAATTCCACATATAAATCAGTTTCTAAACGTCTAGTTCGTTTCCTTACTTTTAAATTATAAGCTAATTAAATTTCACCTGTAATCTTCTTCACGTGCTTCTATTTGCATCATTCAGTCAGTACTTAAATTGTTTCCATCTGCATCCTTATAATCAGTTTTTGATGTCTCCTCATCATAGTTAGAACTCATTGCTGCTGAGTCACTGTGTGCTCTATAGTAACCTGCGAGGAAATGCGCAAGGATGCATAACCAACAATAAGAACAAACAATAAGAGGGTAAACACACGAAGATGTGGAGGATGCATAGTAAGTCATAAAGAGGAAATGCATGGTGGATAGAAGTTGTTAAGAAACATGACCGGGCAGCGACCAGATAAGGTGGAAGTGATGAAATGGGACATTAGCAAAAGAGCAGAAACAAAAATCACGCGCTTACTGTGGGAGTTGTTAGACTGAAGGAAAGAGGATTTGCACACGACGATCTAAAGCTTCTTGCCACAAGATGTAGGACTTTGTGCCAACAGGGAGAGTGGGAAAGTTAATTCATGGAACAAAAAGTTCCCACCCCACCCTACAATTTGTGGACCTGGAGAAAAAGGGTTTCTTTCAAAAGGAAAGGTGTAGGTTGCAACGCTGTGTACCACTTTATCAGAGTTGTTGCATGGTAGGTAGAAGGAATTTCACGGAGGATCCAAAGTTTTTCAGCATTGAATTTGGGACGCCACCTGTTCATTTTAGGCTGACATGAATAACGGAAAGTCAATGCACCAAAACACGTTGCCATGTTGCCATGTTACAATTTCTGGACTTGTAGGAGCAAAATATTTCTATCAGAGCCCAATCTTTACGTCACTTTGGGGTTTTGCAATCAAGTAGGTCATGCTAGCTGGAGACTTTAGTGCACAATCCGGGATAGATGACTGTAATCAATTTTGACATGCACTTAACTTAAAGGTGAGTGACCAGAAGATGTTAAATATCCTTCTTCTACTTGGCAGTATTAGCTGATAAGTAGTTTACTTTGGCATTCTTGGAGGTAGTAATATAACAATGACAATCGTTAAAGAACTTGTTATCTCTAGGAGATGAGCTGGTATGGCTGCAGTCATGCAATATTATAGACAATCTAAAAGAACTGTAAGCACCATGGAAATGTTAAATAATGCTAGCATATCTTGGAGATAACCTAAGCATATGTTGTAGAATGTATGAACGTTTGTTGCAATGTTATTTGTTCCACGTTCAAAGTAGCTTTATCTCCTTTAATTGGATGGATGAGATGTTGATCCCTGCATCCCCAAACGGGTTCTTTGTTTTATCTATAAATATTTAGTAATATGTTGTTCTTATTCGTTCTGAAGTTTTGCATCCCTAAACGGGTTTAATTGAGCCCTGAATCCGGTCAAATTTGCATCCCTAAACGGGTTCTTTGTTTTATCTATAAATATTCAGTTATATGTTCTTTTTCGTTTTGAAGTTTTTACCACTTGGTTTTCTGTCAGTGTGCGAAAATACATCTTAAAATAAGGCAAATTTTACACCAATTCGGTTTCTAGTATAACTACATCTGTGTGTAAATAATAATCCATTTCTTCTAGTTAAATTTATGACCTATTGCAGCTGTAGCAAAGGCTCTGAGGGCTGCTGCTGATGGGAAGGCAAGAGCATTGGAAGAGGCTGCTGAATGGAAGCGGAAGTACGAACTTGAATGCTTGCGGAACAAGGCAACTGAAGGTAGATTTTTCTTTTGTTCTTCTTTTTTGTTGTCTTTGCAGGATGATTGTATACACTTTTTATAAAGCATGATGGGGTACCTGTTAAGAGTTATAGTTCTTATCTGTAATGAGAACTTCGTCAAGGGGATGAGGAAAAACTTTGTAGCAGTGATTTGTCAAAAAGTTTGATGTTACCGGTCATGCTTTTTTTGCACTGGAGTAACCAAAATTCTTTTAAGAGCAATGGTAAAGTTATGAGCATTACTTTCTTTGCTTCTAGCCACTGAGTTCCGAAGGGTAGATGGGATTAGAAGCTGTGCTTAAATAATTTGCTATACAAGTTTGAGCTAAAGACAGGAAAACAATTGAGAACGGGGGTTTGATATTCGAGCTGTATGCATTAATATTAAGAAGTTTATAAGATAATAAAAGTTTGCTGGAATCTTTACATATTACATGTATTCATCTTAGAATTGATACATTCAAGTAAAAACTTCACTGCAGGAAATGTTTCTTTATATGCCAGGCTCTATATACATTTCTTTAACTTGCTTTTACCCCCTACACATAGTTTTGATTTCTTATGTTATCTGATTTGATTGTCCTTTTTTTTAACCAATGATGGTGATTGTAATTTAAGCTGTTCTTGCCGGGTCAATCAAAAGCAAGAAACTGGCATCAGCTAATGTACAGACTCCTGAGCTTAATGGAATTTACTGCGGTAAAGATGGAATTTGTAGTCATGAGGTTCTTGGGAGAGAAGATAGCACATCAGAACTACCAAGCCTGTTGGATGAGAAGAGAACATTGACAAAGGTTTGATTCATGTTTCTTTTATGATCTTTTTGATGCAAGTCTTGAAATAATAGCACTGGTAATGGTGGCATACCTGTTGGTTTGCTAGGTCCCTTTCACTCTTGCTTGGGGCTGTGATGGGGTTAAGAATAGGCATCACAAGCATGATGTTGTGTCATTTGAAAGGGGTGATATCACAACAGCTGTTCGTAGTAGCAAGGAGGTAATCTATGTTTAGCATTTGAGGCATCTTTGAAGTAATTCTTGATTGCCAGTGTGGGTCCTGATCATTGAGCTGTGATTTGTATCGGTAAAAATTTGCAAATGCCTGCGAATTATTTTTGTCAAATGAATATTGGGGAATTATAGTTCGTAATTTTCAGAATCATATGGTCGATGTATCTCCTTCTTTTATAATTACATGTTATTTGTACATTTATTTGTTGATTCATTCTATTTTATCTCTAGTGGCTAATTTTGGTCAAATAACAGAAGCCCGACGGAAGGTTGGGTATGAGGTTTCCATTGTAGTAATTCCAGAGGTTTGAGATCTTATGCAAAGTCAAGTAGAACATATGTGAGCATATACATATTGATCAAAACTATATATTATTTGGTGGGTGCAGTGCACAATGTAATTAGGCATTTCTCTTGGAATGAATATCTGTTGGGTGCTTATTAGCCACTATTCTTCATAATATATGCCCAGATCATCTTAGAATGGGACTCACCACCTCACTCTGTTGCCATACTTACCAAACCTAATTCTGCTGAAGTGCAGGCTCTCTGTATAGAGATGGTGAAGTAAGTTCTCTACCTTTCTGGTTTGAGGAATCACTGTTTCATAAGCAGTCTTTTCATGAAACAAGGGGGGGGGGGGGGGATATTATCTCTGTTTTGATAGGTGGCTGAAGGAGGATAAAGGGATGGAGATTTTTGTTGAGCCACGTGTCAAGCGGGAGCTACTCTCAAGCAGTTCTTTTTACAGCTTTGTTCATGCATGGGAAACAGGTATGGACTTGAAGATGTTAGATGCATGCATGATAAAAGAATGATTATGGGCAAACTTAAAAGAAGCCAACAGAAGCAATTAAACAAGTTATGTGTATTAATTTTTCCTAACAAATCTGAGTGATCTGGTCCCTCTATTTCTCAGATGTTGTCTCCTAGCAAACCGCTATGTCTTCACTCTCCAAGTATTTCTACTTTTAAAGCCTGCCCATGTTCTCTCTCCCAGATGGTGTTTTTATGTCGATATTTGTACGTGAATGTTTCTTTCAGTCCAGCTTTTTCTTTAGTTTATAACTTCCGCACCTATTAATATACATACATGCGTAAATGCACCCCTGAGCAATGGATCAAATTGCTCTAACAGTTGATCCTGCAGTGCCCTAATCCACTTTCAATGTAACAAAGAGTTTTCTTCTAAAGTCCTTTTACTTCATGACACAAACAGTATAATTGTGATCTATGATGTTTCACTTGTTTCATATGAACTACAATGAAAATGTGCTAGAAGAATTTATAAGAGACCCTCGTACTACACAAAAGGGCTGACCATGTTAGAGAAGGGCCCCTGCAGCTTGCTTTTTATTGCCAAAGAATTAAATTTTAATAAGTAAATTTATCAGTGCAGATGAAGAGGTTCTGGCTCTACATACGAAGGTTGATCTTGTTATAACATTGGGTGGAGATGGAACCGTGCTTTGGGTATGAATATCTTTTACTTCAAACTTTCAAGAAACATTGCCTTCAGATGTTTAATGCTTTGATAAAATTGTCCAGACTGCCTCTATGTTCAAGGGACCAGTTCCTCCAATGGTGTCATTTGCAATGGGGTCATTAGGGTTCATGACACCGTTCCGTATCCTTAACATCACATAATGGCTGGTGTAATTTCATGAATCTTCTTTTGGTTCATACATTTAGTTAACTTTAACCATCCACAAAGAGAGTGATAGGTACAAAGATACTCTCCAAAACATAATCAGAGGACCTTTGCACATCTCTCTTCGCTACCGTCTGACCTGCCGAATAATCAGAGCATCTGACCTTCCAGAGGGACCATGTGATACAAGAAAGATTTCAAAAGATTCACACCTTGTTCTAAATGAAGTATCTATAGACAGAGGCATATCATCTTTCCTCACATTCTTGGAGTGCTATTGTGATAACTCCTTCATGACATGTGTTCAAGGAGATGGGTTGATCATTTCAACAACATCTGGAAGTACTGCATATTCCTTGGCAGCTGGGGGATCTGTGGTACATCCTCAAGTATGTCGTACTTCATCTTATCTCAAGATCATATATTTCTCTGAATTGTTCCATCATCATTTGCGTTTGTCGTAACCAGTAATGATTTGGTGGTATATTTAGGAGGATACAGTAAGATGCATATGATTCAAACTAGGTTTATGAATAATATCTATCTGTAATGGATGTCACAAGCTTGTTGAGACATTCTTAACACTGAGAAGTTTGACATTCGCCACTACACATATTTATTTGAGTTTTGAAATTTCAACCGAGTCACCTCATGAATCTATATATATCTTCTCTTTTATAAACGATGTTTAAAGAACACCAAAGTTCCTGGCATATTTGTCAAAACTTTATAGTATCATGCTTTATAACAAGGGCCTGTTCCCATTCTGATTTGAATTCCCTACACATATATTATAACTGTCATGACACATGAAATCAGTGAAAGAAAAATGATCAAACATTGAACATTGATTCTAACTGAAGCGCATTTCTTTGTTTTGGTCAATGTGTAGGTCCCGGGGATCCTTTTTACACCTATTTGTCCTCATTCTCTTTCTTTTCGGCCTCTTATTTTGCCGGAGTATGTTACACTTCGTGTGCAAGTACCATTCAACAGCAGAGGTGACGCATGGGCATCATTTGACGGGAAAGATCGGCAACACTTGCAAGCTGGAGATGCCCTGGTGTGTAATGTCTCTCTTTGGCCTGTTCCCACCACATGTGAAGTAGATTCTACTCATGATTTCCTGCGAAGCGTGAGAGAGGGATTGCATTGGAATGTAAGAAAAGCTCAGGCTACGGATGGTCCACGGGATGCACAACCTGTGGAACACCCTTACGAATGAAGCTAAAAAGAAGGGAAACTTAAGGATATGGTCTTTTTTCTCCGTCCACTGCTTGCTTTATATTCCTGTATAGTATTCAAGGAGTAGCTATGGCCCACTTCAGTGCGGGTCCATCATCATCGACTTTCCTTTTAAGGAGGATTTCTGGTCTTTCTTCGAGTTGTAATCTAGTTTCTTCCTACTTACCTACTGCTAGTGGCAACTTCTCAAGTAAATACAAAGCTTAGACATGGTTTGAAGTTTCCATGAAGGACTCCTTTGCAATGTAAAATAAATTGTGCGGGACACTGTCCGGAACAATCTATTATAACAATTTCCTCACTCTCCTTTGTAAAACTTGGGTGGCTGGTTTTGTTTTGGAAATGTAACAAAGATTTAATTGATATCCATGTCATGCTTTCTTGGAATCGCATTGGATAGTTTTGAGAGTACAGGTTTGGAAAAGGCCGTTTCCCTGAGCATATATTGCTAAGATGTAGCGCCCCATTGCTGTTAAAGAAGGCCTGTTGCTAGAGCACCCGAGTGAGTTTTCTTCAGAACATGTCTCCTTTCATGGAGCACGGTATGGCTTCCATCAAGAAATACATATATTCTTGAATATGATTGTGCCGGTAAGGATTTTGTTTTGTATTCAAGAGGATCTTGTGCGGAATCAAGTGAGGGCCAGGCTCGCTGGTGGATCCAATGATGGAAAACAGGAGAAAAATATCGGTGCATATATTTATTTGATCCTGCAGGTAAAGAGGTGTGTTTGTTTATGTGATGTTTTATACAAAACAAGCCAATATAATTAAGGTGGTATAATCTGTTGAAATGCATCTATCTATCTATCTATATATATAGGTACATCATGGGGTCCATTTGAGGTTCTTGGAGACCATGATTATTATTATGATTTCTGGTAAGTTGATGCTCTTCCATGTTCATGTAGATGGGTGGTTTGGAAGCCAAGTCTTTCACTATATATATGTCCGTTCACTTTCTTTTGTGGGGGATCTTCTAGCCACCTCAATCAAGGAAAAGGTAGACCACGGAGTTCTAACTCTTTTATCAGGATTTCCTTTTTTCACCAACTCACTCTTCTTATCTAGTTTGCAACATATGCACAAGCAAACATCTGGTTTCCTTTTTCTCTCCTTTCTCTCTTTGTTTTGTTGTTGCCAAGGAAAAAAGCATAGAGTCCATTTGAGTCAAGAGGAATGCCCTCGACGAAATCAGCAAAGATCAGAAGGTTCAGGGTTCAAGGGTTTAGGAGATGATAAGGGTTTTCTAACTACATGATGAGAGTTAACTGAAAGAAAGCTGGAATCTAAAGACATTCAATTCTATTTTTTTGTTTGAGTACACAGGCTCCGGATCGAGCCGCTGGAGAAGTGCAAGACTGTAAAGGTGAGACAAAAAAGAAGGGGGGAACAATGTGGCAGGGAGAGGAGTACCTAAAGTGATGGTTTTTCAGGGCAAAGTGAGTTTGAGTGGATGGATGCCAGTATTTGTTGACACGGCATTTCGTCCCTCGCTTCACTTCAATTCCATCCAACTGTTTGCACCGAGGCGGAGGAAGGTAGAAAGAGAGGCCAGTTCTGCCTAACCATTCTTACTTGTTCTTGCTACTCTTCTTCTTGTTCTTGGTCTTGTTCTTCTTGTTGTGTATGTGAAGAATCTTCACGTATTCCGAACATGGTTCATATAAAGTTGAGTAAAAAAAGCAAGCTCTTAATTTGCTCGATTGAATGCAGGTAATCTGTCTCAGGAGAGCGATCGAGCCCACGGGTTTAGCGCAAAGCTAGGATCGAAATGGCACCTCCTAATCGTGCCTCAAAAAGAGTGATGAAGCACACAAATGGACGAACGATTGAACGAGCAAACGAATGACAGATACCGCTCACGAAAGCGAGTGGGGCCCTTGGGTCATCTTTGTACCTCCTTTGTTGGGTATGTAGATGCACCTTTGAAACCCTAGGTGGGGAAATTTTTACCCCATAGGTTTTGAGAAGAAGGTTTAAGGGCCAAGTAATATCTAACTAGATATATATATATATATATATATATACACACACAAGAGCTAAGGCAAGTGTTATTGTAGATCAAGCCTTCAGATGGCATTCTCGAAGCCCTCGTCTTCTTCTCTCACCATCTTCTCAGCTCTTCTCATCCTCTTGGTACATAATCAAAATCCGTCTTCTTCTTCTTCTTCTTCTTCTTCTTCCATGCACATCATGGAAGGCTTCATGGCCAAAACTCGTCTTTAAGAATAATGCATGTACATATAGTACAATACAATCCAATACAAGTCAATCCAATACATTACATACAAACAATACATACACTCCTATTGTTTCTTCCTTGCTCATTCATTTTGTGGGGTTGATTTGTTTTTCTTCTTCTTCTTCTTCTTTGCGTAGGCCATGGTCGCGATGGCGTCATCGTTGCGCGTCGAAGCCGAGAGGCCAGGCGGCGGCCATGCGCGGCTTCTCTCGAGATTCGGTAAGACCAGGCTACAACCAATGTGGTAGTCAATCACTCGGCATCCCATGCCTGGTTCGCAACATTCGCGTTCTCATCTGCATTCATTCGCATTCGACAACGGAAGAGCAAAATTTCGAGCATATGGAAAAAAGGCACTAAGAACATATATATATCTATATATATATCCGTAAACTACTCTGCAAATTGCATAATTTGCCAAGTCTGAATGTATGTATGCATGCCAACCAACGTATGTATGTATATATATATATATATATATCCGTAAACTACTCTGCAAATTGCATAATTTGCAAGTTTGTATGTATGTATGTGTGCATGCATGTAGTATGTACATGTGGGTGGATGGATGGATGGATTGATGGTCCACATACATATGCGAGTCCATGGTATGTATGCATGCATGCATGCATGTATGTGTGTGCATGTATGCATGCGTGCATGTAATATGTACATGTAATATGTTTTTCTCTGTGCGTGTGGCGATGGCGGAAGCTGAAGCAGAAGAAGTCACGCCCTTCGTGTTTCCCTGTGTTCTCTTCTGCTGTCTGTGTTTCTCCCTGTGCGTGCGGCGACGGCGATGGCGATGGCGATGGCGACGGCGATGGCGATGGCGATGGTGGGAAGCGCAGAGTGCGGGGGCCGCTGCGGCTACAGGTGCAGCCGCGCCAGCCGCGCGAAGCTGTGCCTGAGGAGCTGCAACGCCTGCTGCCATGTCTGCAGATGCGTTCCGCCGGGCACCGCCGGCAACCGCGACGCCTGCGCCTGCTACGCCCGCCTCAAGAACTCCAAGGGCACCGGCAAATGCCCCTGACAAACCCTAACCCTAACCCTAATCCTCCTCCTTCCCGTCCTCTGCCTTCTTGGATCGGATCTTCTTCGTCGTCTTCTTCTTCGTCTTCTTCTTCTTCCTCTTCTTCTTTGTCTTCTTCTTGTTGCATTTCCCTTCCTGATTGACACCAAATCGATGAGTTGTGAGCTCGGTTAACGCCGAATTCACTGATCTATTAACGCCCGATTAGCTGATTAACACCTAATTATCGTGATAATCAATTCACGAGATTTTAAAATTCACTACCTTTTGTTAGCCGAATTCGGTAAGGAAATCGATGACGATCAAGTAGCGGGAAGTGATTAGGAATAAAATCGATTTACATTATATTGACAGAATTAGTGGGGTGTTAACTTGTAGTGGAAGATTTAGTAGTTTTAGTAGGCATTCTCTCTAACGGATGATCAGATGCTTGAATCGTTCTCTCGATGTACGATCGACGACCACCCGAATCGTTCTCTCGATAGGCGATCAAACACCGAAATCGTTCTCTCAAAAAATGATCAAAGACCAAAATCGTTCTTTAGACTCATGATCGAAGGGCCACAATCGTTCTCTCGATGGATGATCGAAGACCGGAATCATTCTCTCGACATGTGATCAAACATCAAGAATCATTCTCTCGATGACTGATGATCAAAGGCTAGAATTGTCAATGAAGAGATCTTTTTCTGAAAATACCTCTCTTCCAAGCTTGCATTGATAACTAGATTCGTCGCGTTTCTTAGAGGCGCTCTCTTTCTTCTAAGGGCCATGGCATGGCTGATCCGGACATTGGAGACCCCATTTGTCCGATAGGTGATCGATTGTCTTTACAAAGACATGTTTTGAGAATCCGCTGCCTCCCTCGTGTTGATTTAAAAATCCTCAAAACTATGAAAGCGTACCATCAGACTTTGTTGACGAACTAATCTTTGTCTCCTTTGTCGCAAAAGAGAGAATACAAGTTATTGGATCATTTAAAGAGCTCATCATGAAGAAGAAAGCCGACGATGAAGCTTTCGACACAGATCATGATCCTTGTGTTGACGTAATCGGCAGAAGAAAGCCAATGATGAAGTTTCCGACGTAGATCAAGACACTTCTGCCGATGTAATCGACAGAAGTAATCCAGCGATGAAGCTTCCGACATAGATCAAGATGCTTACTTCTGTCGGTGTAATTGGCAGAAGAAACCCAATGATGGAACTTCCGACACAGCTCAAGACACTTACTTCTATTGATGTAATCGGCAGAAGAAATCCAACGATGAAGCTTCTGACGTAGACCAAGAACACTTACTTTTACTGATTGTAATCAGCAGAAGAAATCCAGTGATGACGCAGATCAAGAACACTTACTCCTACTGATGCAATAATCGGCAGAAGAAATCCAACGATGAAGCTTCCGAGCACAGATCGGGATGCCCGTGTTTATGCAATCGACAGAAGAAAAAAAGCCGAGGACGGATCTTCGGATGCAGATCAGGATCAGGAC
>JBBBWG010032331.1:0-42544 GCA_037176905.1 Azolla pinnata | reverse complement strand
GGTAATAATCGCGGTAGTGGTCGTGGTAATAGTCGCAACAAAATTTCGCGGCAAAACAGAATGTCGTTTGCCGCGAATTTTGCCGCAAATTTTGCCGCGACTTTTCCTAAGCTGTTAAAGAAGAAATTTCGCGGCAAAACTCGCGGCGAACAGACCAATACCTTGTAGTGTCAACTTTTTCTCACTTATTTCTTCTGCCCTTGCCTAACTTTGTTTTGCTTTTCTGTATCTGTTCGTGACAATTTTTCCACCTTCCCATTTCTCAAGCCTCACTGTTTGATTCTACCGAGTGATTCAATTAGCTTATGGAAGCAATGCATCAACTTCAACTTGAGAGTATCAACCTTTAGGAACTGGTATGAAAGCTTCAAGTTAGAATGCCGAGTGGAACTCGACAAAGAAAAAACCAACTCTCCTCTTGCATCACCAATCTTTTCCTTATAGAGTCTAGTCCCTCATCAACCCTTTTTCTGACTCCTCTCCATCCCACTATAACCTTACTAGAGCCCAAGGTTAGTTTACTTGACAAGTTCGACGGCATGAGAGCGTGCTTTTGAGGGTTCATAAATCAGGTCAAGGTTAGCCCCAATGATATTTTGATGACTTTTGTCAAGTTGATCTCATTGGGACCCTTCTCCTAGGAGCTGCACAAGCTTGGTTCGCACAAGCCTTTTTTATAGAGTTCGAAGCAATATTGGAGGATACAAACCAATGTTGAACAACTATCACCGAACTCTCTTCGTTACATCAAGGTATGTGTCCAATGTCCATCTATGCCTCTGAATTTCGACAATTAACATGTGATGTTCAATGGGATGACCAAGCGCTCTGTAACCATTTTCATTAGGGCCTTGAAAGCGATGTTAAAAATATACTACTCAACTTTCTCGAGCAAACTTCCTTGTCGCAAGCCATCATGCAAGTAGTCAATTGTCACAATTGTCTTATTGAGTTTCGTCAAGAGGAATGAGTGACATCAAGGTGACAACCCATTTCGAGAAGCCCTCGACCATCGTCATCCATTGACCCTGTGATGATGGAAATTGACCAAGCTTGAGCCCCACTCATTGAGGCTAAACGAAGGTTTCGATGAACCAATGGTTGTGTTTATACTGTGGCACATCTACCCATCTAATTTGTTTCTATCCAATAAAAAGGGCTGACGACAATTCTCTAGAACTAGACAGCCCCAATAATTGGAAAACAAAGGTGTCCAACTAAAGTAGAAGCCATGTGGTTGGACAACCCGAATTCATGTTGCTCCCAAAGTTCCGCTACATCTATAGATGGTTTTTCCCTTCCCTGTAAGAATCCATTTCAACTCTAGTTCAATTGAGTCATTAGCGTTTCTCAATTCTGGGGCAACCACATGCTTTAGACACAAATTTCCAGGGTAACCACATGGACAAAACGTTCGTCTAAAAATACAAATTTCCGGTTTTCCGGTTGTCCAAGCCAATCCTCTTGTCATCGAGCTTCGTATAGGGATGAGTTGTGATAATATTAGAACGAAGAAGCCAAACAAAGTCACCTATATTAATTCGTGGCATTTGAGCGAAGACGTCTGCTTGCACCTTATAACATTCACAAGCGAGGTTAAGCTCCAAGGAAATTAGGTCGCGATCCATATCTACCAAGAGATGTGCCTAGTCCTTCATGAAAGGATAGATAGAATTAGAGAGAAATGTTGAAGCGGGAGTGGAGACAGTATGTTGAGAAAAATGGAGTAACACCTGTACACACATGCAAATAGTTGTTGTAGGAAAACTCGACAAGTGGGAGAAGGTCAACCTAGTTATCTTGTTGGTAGTTAAGAGAGTACCACAAGAACTATTGTAGGAGTTTGTTAACTTGCTTTGTTTGTTCATCAATTTGTGGATGATACGCTAAACATAAATTAACAGTATAACCAAAAAATTGCAAGAGGCGCTGCCAAAAATTGGAAGTAAATTGTTATACTCGATTAAAAGTGATATCGTCCATGAGTCCATGTAATTGAACAACATTTTTGAAGAACAAATCAGTTGTTTGCTCTCCGGAAATGGTTTTGGCACAAGGAGCAAAATGGGTCATCTTGGTGAAGCGATCGATCATGACGAACATTGAGTCGTACCCACCAACGAAGGGAAGATTAGTGATGAAGTCCATGGAGAGAGACGCCCAAGGTCATATGGTTGATGATGAGTATCTTTGAAGTGAGCACAAGTGTCGCAAGACTTGATGAACTCTTTGACCAATTTCCATGGTTGTGACTACCAATACCCTCAAGAGACCAGCTCCAAGGTTTTTGTAACACCAAAATGACCGGCAAGTAGATCATCATGATACTCTTAGAGCACCTTTGTCCACCACGGACCTTTCGAGAGATACACAAAATTATTTCGAAATAAAAGGTTATCCCAGAATGTAAAAAGACTTTAAATCTGCCCTTTTGTTTTTATGAAAGGGGTTTGGGGTAGAAGATGGTATTGTGGAAGTGGTATAGGGATCAGTAGCTTAGATGACACAAGTAAAACATATTAAAAAGATAATACTTGTATTAGAAAGATGACTTATATATCCAAACTAGTTTTGCTCAACATTGTGAGCTCTTCAATGGAAGTCCTACTTTGATGAATATAAGGGGGCGTTGCTCCTGTTATAGGGGCAATATGAGATATCTTCTTCAACAAGTGTCATCAAGCTGGTTAGGCCCAAATTTTGAGATCATGTCCTTGATGTAGTTAGGCCTAAGACATGCTAAAAACAAGTTTCTAAGATATAAGTAGGCCTAAATCTTTCTCAAATGAAGATTCTGGAATGGCGTGACTTTTGCCAAAACAGACCCCATCGTTTTACAAAAAATTGCTATGTTCTAGAATTGGACCTAAATGATGAATTTAAGCCTAAAACATGCGAAAATCTTATTTCCTTGATATAATTAGGACCAAATTGTGCTCAAATCAAGATTTTGGAATAATGCGACTTTTTCCAAAACAAACAATATCGTTTTGCAGAAAGTCGAGTTGTTATAGAATGAAGATTTATGCGTTGTTTTGAATACGAAAAGATCTTGCTAGAAAATAAAGAGTCAATTTTTTATTCTAGAGTTAACAAGATGGGATCTTAGACTTCTAGGAATTTTCCAACAGACCATAGGTCTGGGAATGTGTTAAAGCTCGGGATCACTTTGTCACTCTCCAACAAACCCTATCGTTTTGCAAAAAATCGCTTTGTTATAGAATTAGACCTAAATGATGAATTTAAGTCTAAAACATGTGGAAATTTCATTTCCTTGATGTAACTAGGACTAAATTGTGCTCAAATCAAGATTTTGGAATAGCGCGACTTTTGCCAAAACAAACACTATCATTTTGCAGAAAGGTCGCGTTGTTCTAGAATGAATATTTATGCGTTGTTTCGAACATGAAAAGATATTGTTAGAATAAAGAGTCAATTTCTTATTCTAGAGTTAACAAGATGGGATCTCAAACTTCTAGGATTTTTCCAGCAGACTATAGGCTTGGGAATGTGTTGAAACTTGGGATCACTTTGTAACTTGTTGAAGATCTTATGCAACACTCTCTTCTTGATTTTGAGTCCTTTTGTAAACTTGGAGTAGAAGAGCTTGAACACCGTCTCATGTACTTTGTCTTCGGTTTGCGAGCCACGACTCAAAAACTCCGATCCGAGGGAGTAGTTTTATCTTATCGAAATATGATTTGATAAATTGATATTGATACCCTTGTGCCAACAATCTTTAAATGAATAACTTCCTAAGCTTTATGAAGTTTTCATACTTACTTTCTCAGATTATGTATTTTCGGAGCTCACCCGTTATAAAGGCCTCTTTTTGGTGCTTGGGATGCTAGGATGTGAATGATAGATATTGATATCTATTAAGCTCCTTCATGTAGCAGCTGACAGATAACTTCTTCGTTTGAAGGAAGTCGTTGCTCTTGTAGATAAAAATGTCGAGAAAGTTGATGCTAGATTGGAAAATGGACGGTATAATCCGTACATGGTCTTGCAAATCCGTTGCATAGCCGTTGAGGAAAGTTTTCAGGTTATCTTCATCCCCGTCCCAGAAGCCGAGTGCATCATTGATATACCTCTTGTAGAAGAGGAGATGTTGAGGGTTTTCCAATCGTTTTTCGAGGAAACACAGGAATAGGCATGCATAGACTACTTCGAAGTTGCTTCCCATAGATGTGCCTTGGACTTGGTGCTAGTACTTGCCATTGAACTCTAGGTAGTGGTATTTTAGTACTAGCCCTGCGAATGTCATGATTAGGTTCAACTTTGTGGTTTTAAATTTCCCTTAATCATCTCTCGAAGTGCACAAAGACCTTCTTTAGTTGGAATGCTAGGGTAAAGCGATTCCACATCGAAGGTGAAGAGGATAGTGTTGTTTGGGAATTATAGAGTCTCTAGATCCTTGACGAGGGTTAGTGAATCCTGCAGATGTTGCGGTTGTTCCGTCAAGACTGGGAAGAGCTTGTGGTAAAGCCAAATGGACGTTCTTTTGAAGATTAATGCATTGTAGGAGTATATAGGTCTCCTAACTACAATGGGTTTGTGGATCTTTGGAAGAAAGTAGAGGCTGCAGACTTGAATCCATTCGGAGGCTTAAGTAGAATGTACTTGACTCCGTTGTTACCGATAATCGAGCGGTATTTGTTCACCACCGAATATACCCTATCATGAAGTTCATCAAAAGGCACGTGATCCACACTTTTGTAGACTGCGATGTCTGAAAGTTGTCTATTTCCTTCATTGAGATACCATTCTCGATCGAGGAAACATAGCCCGAAATTCTTATTGGTTGGTTTGATAATGATATTTTGGGTTTTTCTTCAACTTTCTCGGTGGTTGACTGAGATAGTGTGACAGTTAGTTTTGCGTGATGTGGCGACATAGTTCTACAGATTCATGTAGAAGAGTTCTTCCATACGTGATGATGTCTTCTAATGGTTGGTAACTGTTAGGGGGGTTACACAAGGGGTTTGGAACTTTTAGGGGTGGCAGAGTACCGTCGGAGTCTTTGAAGAACCATTGGAGACGCAGTTGTCTAGAAAAAACTTGGTACTCCTCTAATAGCTCGAGTTCATTCGGAGCTTTAAGCCTAGACCTTGTAGGGTTTTTTCACGAAATTGACAGGTGGTAGGAGGATAGATTATGAATGGTGTAAGGAATCAGTAAATACTAGGCTTCCCCTAGACTTAAACCCAAGATCTCGTACTACATATGGGGGAGCCTAACCATTGAATTATTTGATCATAATGTGAAATGTTAAGGGCTACTTTTCCATAATATAGTGATTATTGTATTGAGAGAAACCTCTAGAACTTTCTAGAACATTCTAGAACCTTTTAGAGCACCCTAGAATATTCTAGGTACAGAACATTCTAGAACATTCTAGAAATCTCTAGGCTAATCTATAGAAACCTATAAATAGAGACATATAGATCGTATCAAATTAGTTTGAATCAATGCTAGTCTTCAGCCTTAAGCCTTTCTTATATTCAACTCCTCTTTGTACTCATTCTATTCTAATAAACTCACTCTTTTGTTATCAATCCACTCTCCTTTCTTCTTCTCTTCTCTTATATCTTCCTTCAATCATTCAATCTCTTCCTTGGTTCTGACAGTCTGATTCAAACTTTTTCTCTTTTACTGTCTTCCACAAACACTATTTATTACCCATGGCTGCTGGCAACCCACAAGAATACCTCTCTCGTGTTGCGGAGATAGAGATCTCAAATGCAAGTTTGCAGCATTGGAGCTAGAGAATCAACGACTGCTTAAAGATTTACAAAAGGTTTCTATAGGAAAATAACAAATGCACGAAGAGTTTACACGAAGTGTTCAACAATTGGAGGCGGCAATAGTAGCTCTACAGGTAAAACTCGAAGGCCAAGGAGTTCTAAAGGAGCCCAAAATTAGCCTTCCAGCTGAATTCGATGGGTCAAGAGCACATTTTCGGGGTTTTATCAATCAACCGCGGTTTGTAATTCAGATGCATCCCACGCGATATCCAACGGTTTCATCTTGAGTCGGGTTAGTGAGCACTTTATTGACTGGCATGACATTGTCATGGTTTGCTCCATTGCTAGAAGAAAATTCTCCCCTACTCAACAACTTTGAAAAATTTATCAAAAAGTTTAAAGCCTGCTTCGGAGACACGGATAATGTAAAAATGACAAGCAATAAGATTCACACACTATGACAAGGGGATCAACCAGCATCAACATATGCAGCTAATTTTCGTCTCATTGCAAGTGATATTCCTTGGGACGAACAAGCCCTCTACATGGAGCAATTTCGTTCGGGCCAGATGATTCAAAATCCCTCATAGAAGCTATTAGCCAGAGCAGTACGGTGTGACAATTGACTTTTTGAGCATCCGTTCGAGCGACAACAACAACAGCAAATAAGATCAAGATTTACACCAACTTACGTATTAGTGATGAGACAATCTCCAAGGCAACAATATGGCCCCATCCCAGCTCCATGGCAAATAGGTAGTCCAACACCGATGGACAGCCCGACACCGATAGAGGTTGATATAACCCAACGATGAGGACCATTATCAAATGAAGACAAATAACGTCATTGAGCAAATTGACTATGTTTATATTGTGGAGGTCTGCAATAGACCAAGACGTCAAGTACATCACATTAACTGTGATAATAGAAATAAGTCTAGCATTATAAAAACTATGCCAACTAGTGACTCTAGTAATCCAATAAGTTTGAGGTCCTAAGCCAATTAGAAGAGGAGTCAAACGAATAAGTCAAGCCAAAATCGGAGCCGTTTGGTTGGAAAGTCCTAGATTTCTGAAGCCTAGTGTGGGTTCTATTTCTTCCAAACATGTTAGTAAGGTTTTCTCAGCCTAAGTACGAGTTAGGGCACCAAGTTGTCAAGTTTATGTTCCAACTCTCTTAGATACTGGAGTTAATTCTTGTTTCATGGGTAGAGATTTTACCCAAAAGCATCAAATATCCCTACATAAACGTCCTTGCCTAGTTTCCGTAGTTGTGATTGATGGACGTCCCATAGCTTCTAGAAAGATATTCGAGGAGTTTGAGCCAATCCACATATTCTTATGTGATTTAGGCTGTGTAGTTTCCTTTAATATAATCCATATCCCCGAGCATCCAACAATCCTTGGTTTAGCATGGTTCAAGCTTCATAACCCAAGAATTGATTGGAAACAACAACAAATTCGGAGCCCTTCAGAAAGAAAAATAGTAGTCAAGGCTCGAACCCAAGATCCTCCCCTAGAAAAACATATTGTTACCAGCTCACCCTCTACCAAACAAGTTGTTCATCTTCAAATTTCAACCATCACCCTGCAACAATTACGCCAACTAGGAGCAAAAGAAGACTTTTTCTTATTTGGTGTATCAGTTGCAGCTTCTATTGACACTCAAGGATAGTCAGAGATCTACATTCCAACAAAATATGTTGATGTCTTTGACAAAGCCAAAGCTGATGTACTTTCGAAAATCAGCCATACGATTGTCCCATTGATTTACAACCAGGAAAAGTGCTACCAACGGGGCCGATCTACAATTTGTCACCAACGGAGCTTGAAGTTCTTCGAGCATACATTGAGGAGAATCTTGCAAGTGGGTTTATTTGACATTCAAAGTCTCTAACTAATGTTCCTATCTTTTTTGTGAAGAAAAAGGATGGTTCCCTTCGTTTGGTCATGGATTATTGAGAATTAAATAAAGTCACAATAAGAAATAGGTATGCTCTACCTTTAATTCCTAGTTTTTGGAGCACATTGTTGGTACAAAGCATACAATCTCATCCGTATTCACTGGGGGATGAGTGAAAAACTGAATTTTGCACTCAGTATGGGCATTTTGAGTATACCGTCATGCCTTTCAAGCTTACAAATGCTCTTGTCGTCTTTCACCATATGGAAAATGACATTTTCCGAGATTTTCTAGATATATTCATCATCGTCTATCTAGATGATCTCTTTATCTACTCTACAACACAGGTGGAACATGATATACATGTGCAGAAAGTACTCTAATGCTTAAGAGAGTGTGGTCTTTATGCCAAACTGGAGAAGTGCAGTTTTGATTGCAAAGAAGTTGAGTTCTTAGGTTATACCATTTCATCCAAAGGTGTCTTCATGGATCCAAGGAAAGTTCAAACCATAGTGGAATGACAAACTCTAAGTTTCGTCTACGATATGTAATGTTTGCTTGGATTTGGTAACTTCTACCGCAAGTTCATCTGGAATTATTCAAAGATTATATTACCGCTCACTCAACTCACCAAGAAAAATCAAGCCCTTATATGGACTCTAGAAGCGGACAAAGCCTTAACTCGGTTAAAGGAGGCATTCACATCAGCTCCAGTCTTAGCTGATGTTGATCTAGTGAGGCCATTTACCATTGAGGCAGATGCATTCGACTTTGCACTAGGGAGCATCCTATTATAGCCAAGGGAAAATGGGGAGTTACACGTCACTCAAGAAAATTTAATGTTGTGGAGATCAATTACGAGGTGCATGACAAAAAATTACTAGCTATCGTCGATTCTTTTGCAGAATGGCGACATTTCTCGAAAGGTTCACCTCATCAAATTATCATTTATAACGACCACAAAAATCTTACATATTTCCAAATGACTCGAGTGCTAAATAGGTGACAGGCTCGGTGGGCGCAATTTTTAACTCGCTTTGATTTCAAGATAAATTTCCGCCCAAGGAAACAACAAGGGCAAGCAGATTCTCTGTCTCGGCGCTCATATTTAGCACATCGCCTTAGAAACCTAACTTTCGATAATCAAAAGCAAGTTCTCCTTAGTCCAGCAAAACTATAAGCAACAACCGTTTCTAATGCGCCACTGGATTCAAGTCTTCTTGATACTATTCAACAACAACTTCACTCTAATGATTTTGCTAAGGATGTTTTCGCCCACCTTGGTCCCAATCATGCACCTTGCTCCACATTGCCAAGGAGTTTAAGCGGTAAGATAACTTACTTTCCTACAAGAATCTCCTTTATGTCCTTAATAGATCATCATGCCTTCAAGTGTTGGAGCACTGTCATGATGCCTGTATGGCTAGACACTTTGATATTGCCAAGACCATGGAGCTAGTGACGCGATCATTTTGGTGGCCTCATTTACACCATTTTGTTGAAGATTACATGCACACATGTGACATCTGTTGTCGACCCAAGATGCCTAGGCATCATCCTTGTGGGTAGCTACAACTGTTGCCGACACCAAGCAAGCCATGGCAATCAATTTCTATAAATTTAATTACAAATCTACCTCCTTCCCAAGGTTTTAATGATATTTTAACTATACTGGATCGATTTACCAAGATGACACATTTTTTGCCCTCTATAAAGAGCATCAATAGTCAAGAAACAACAAATATTATTATGCATGAAATATTTTGCCATCATGGTCTTCTAGACAACATTATTAGTGATTGTGGTACTTTGCAATTTATCTCTCACTTTTGGAAGCACCTATGTGACGGGCTCCGAATCACTTGCAAACTCTCAACATCATATCATCTCGAAACTAATGGCCAGACAGAGTGTACAAATCAAATACTTGAGTAGTATTTGTGATGTTTTATTAGTTACCAACAAGATAATTGGAGTCATCTATTGCATCTTGTAGAGTTTGCAATACAATAACACTGTACACTCTTCTACCCAGGTCACACCTTTCTATGCCTATACTAGCAATAATCCTCGATAGTCTGTCTTGGACATTCTAGTGATCTCACCAAACCCTAGTGTGGAGCAACATCTCTATCTCCTGCAACAACTTCAATCTGAGTTGTCTTCGCATCTTCAGAAAGCTCCAGCCCAATATAAGGCCCATGCAAATCAACATCGTCTTCTGTCTCTGTTCAAGATTGGTGATTACGTATGGTTGTTACGGCGCCACATCAAGACTACTCGGCCATGTGATAAGCTAGATTATCAACGCTTTGGTCCTTTTGTCATCACGGAGCGGATTAATGATGCAACCTTTCGTCTTGATCTTCCTACAAGTTTACGGCTTCATCCAGTCTTTCAAAGCTCTCTTTTGGAGCCTTGTCACACTAGTTTGATTCCCAATTGTATCGTGCCACACCCACCTCCTCTCTAGCTTGCTAACGGCACGGAGTACGAGGTAGCCTCCATTCTTGATTCTAAAATTGTGCGCAATAAATTGTATTATCTCATTGATTGGCCGGGTTATACCTTAAGCAATCGACCATCGATAATGTTTGTAATGCCCAAACTCTTATTGACGATTTCCACCATCACAATTCCAACAAGCCCAGCCCGACATTGTTAACGACTCTTTCCACTTGTCGTTTTAGACATGGGAATAGTGTAAAGAATTAGTAAACACCAGGCTTTCCCTAGACTTGAACCCAGGATCTCATACTACATAACAGGGGAGCGTAACCATTGAAGTACTTGATCATAATGAAAAATGTTAAAGGTTACTTTTCCACAATATAGTGATTATTGTAATCAAAGAAAACTCTAAAACTTTCTAGAACATTCTAAAACCTCCTAGAGCATTCTAGAATATTCTAGGTATAGAACATTCTAGAACATTTTAGAAATCTTTAGGCTAATCTATAGAAAGAAACCTATAAATAGAGACATATAGATCGTATCAAATCAGTTCGAATCAACGCCAGTCTTCAACCTTAAACCTTTCTTGTATCCAACTCCGCTTTGTACTCATTCTATTTTAATAAACTCTCTCTGTTGTTATCAATTCACTCTCCTTTCTTCTTCTCTTCTCTTATATCTTCCTTCAATTATTCAATCTCTTCCGTAGTTCTGACAAATGGCCTTGTTTGAGATTCTATAATCTACCTCACTCGATGTATTTTGCAAAAAAACATAAAAGGTTTAACCTTGCGGGTCTAGGAGAGGGTACCAGAAAAAGTTTGTGAAGTAGACTGTTGTTGTGGCCTTTGTTGCCATTCCAAAACAAATGTCAGGGTAGAGCGGTTCTTGTTGGAGGAGGTGGCTGACACATTTAGATGGGTGGTTTGCTTCATTTGTGAAGTCCACTTGTGTCGTCGTCTGTTTCCTTGGTTTTGGTTTTGTTTTCTATTGGGTTGATGTTAGCCTTTTTCTTGTTGACATCCGTGTGCCTTTTGTTGTCCGGCTTTGGGCATTTGTGGATCGTTTCTTTGTTGACGGCTGCTTCCTTGTTGGTGGCCATTTTTTTGGTAGCGGCTGTTTCCCTATTGTTAGTCGTTGGTTTGTGGGCGTTCGTTCCCCAATTGGTGGTCATGTGGCTGATGTTCGCCTTTGTTGCGTGTGTGTGTTTTCTTCGATACGTGAGAATCTTTGCCCTTGAGCTATGCTTTCACTTTGTTGATTTCCTCTGCAACCTTCTTTTTAGTCAAAGTGGCTATGGATTCTTGCTCGGGGAGTTGTTCTGCATCTTCCATAGCATGAACTTGTTTCTGTCCCCTGAGGGAGGTGGCATTTTTCTTGATCTGATTATCTAGGAAGTGAGTGAGGCAAAAGTTGTTAATGTCAGCTTTGAAGTCAAGTGTGAGTTTCTTAAGGAACTGCTTGCTTTTCTTGATGGTGTAGAAAAGTTTTTTGTATTCCTGTATTGATTTGTGGAGAAAATCATTGCATTGCGTGGGAAGTGACACACCTAGTAGCTCAGGCGTTTCATCCGGGAGGTCCTGGCCTTTTTCGGCGTCATCTTTGTCTTCTAGATTAGAGTCACAAACAACGTAGTTGTCGAAGGACACATCTAAGACAGTAGGTGTGGTCAAGCTAGTCCCTTTTCTATTGTGCTTGAGTCGGTTGAGGGAGCCATGCTTCGATGGTCCGTCAAGACGAGTGCAAGTTGAGGATGGTCTAGTTACAAAAATGAAGTCCTTTCGAGGTTGTGGAGGTTGGCTTGTAGAAGTGACGTCCGCTCGGTTGGAGGGCCCCGCCCCTTCAATGTTGTCATTAAAGGCCGCCATGCTATCAGAGGTTTAGGGTTTGGGGTGGAAGATAGCGTTCGGAGTTGATCTTAGAGAAAATTTGTGCAGTTCAGAGTCGATTCAACAACTCTAGGATAAGAGGTAATGGGTAGCGGTTGCAAATAGTAATCTTGTTTAGACCTGATAGTTGACACAGAGGCGTCTTTCTTCTTCACGAATAGTATTGAATAAAACCATTTTCAAGGTTCTCGTCAAGATAAGTCTGAAATGCCTGGAGCTTTGGTTCTGACAACCCATAAATTGGGTCAAAGGGGGGACTACCACCTTCTTGCAAATCGATCAAATAGTCATAGGGTTTATGTACGGGCAAGAGATCCAAAGTACTCATACTTCGATGGCAATGAGTTGATAGTTGTCTGCATAGGAATTGGAGTGCTCGACTAAACGACACTATAGACGATTGTCTTCATTGAGACTGGGACTTGACCATCCGTCTTGGAGTTGGTTCTTACTCAAATGGAGCGTTGGGTGCAAGAAACTGATTCAAGCCATTTTGATGCCGCAACATTAGATACTTCTTGACCGCCAAAACCTCCGAACTAGTTTGCGATGTAAAAGTAATCGAGTGGTTGCACCAATCGATAATTTGATTACATGCCTTCGAGTAGGACAAACCAAGTATGATTGAGTGTCGTAATAAAGTGATGATGTAAAATGTCAAGACCTCCTAGTGATACTCGAGCTCTAAGATCAGTGAGTAGAGGAAAGCATATGACCATCAATAGATTCCACTAGAATTGTCTTGGACAACCAGACAACCAGAAATTTGTCTTTATGAACAAACGTTTTGTCTATAAAACATGTAATTGCCTCGAAATCGCTGTGCTAAGGACTCAAGTGAACTAAACTTGAAATGGATGTTTATTGGGAAGGAAAAATCATCTACATATGTAGCGAAACTTTAGTAGTAACATGAATTCGGGTTGTCCAACCGCATGGCTCTTTCTGTAGTTGGACACCTTCATTTTCCGAAGAGCAGTGAGTACAGGAAAGCATATGCCCATCGATAGCTTCCACTAGAATTGGCTTGGACAACCAGATAATCAGAAACTTGTTTTTATGAACAAACGTTTTGTCCATAAAACATGTAATTGCCTCGGAATCGCTGTGTTAAGGACTCAAGTGAACTAAACTTGAAATGGATGCTTATTGGGAAGGAAAAATCATCTGCATATGTAGCGAAACTTTAGTAGTAACATGAATTTGGATTGTCCAACCACATGGCTCTTTCTGTAGTTGGACACCTTCATTTTCCGGTTGTTGGAGCCATCTAGTTGTAAAGAATTGTTGCTGGCCATTTTTTATTGGGCAATAATGAATTAGATGGGTGGAAGCACCACAATATAGACATAGCCATAAGTTCGTCAAAACCTTCGTTCAGCCTCGGTGAGTGGGGCTCAAGCTCTGTCAATTTCAATCAGAATAGGGTCATTGGATGACGATGTTGTAGAGGTTCTCAAAATGGGTTGTCACTCGTTTCTCTTAACGAAACTCAAAAAGTTGATATCATGAGTATCAACACAAAAAGGTTGATATATATCTATATTCGAACCTATGACCTATAGTTACATAGACTCAAATCTTATCCAAGATAGGTTGAAATACATTTTACGATTTTGATGCGATAATACTTTGGCCTATAAACATAAAAGTATGACCCGCTCGTTGCAATGCAGAATCGAATCGGAAACATTTTTAGACAATCGTGTTAAATATAATGAAATATCTCCTTTTTCAAATATTCTTAATCTATTAAATGATCGAAGACGTTGGTGTCTGAATGTTGTTCGACCCCCAGGGACCCTTGATAAGTTTATGAGGGGTCCTTGACCAACTACGCAGCTCAGTTCCATTTGTTTAAAATACCAAAAATGCAGTTATAAGTCACCCTTATGGGTGACTGACAAAGCAATTACTAGTATGTTCTTTAAAGTTAATTCTAAATCATTTGAAGTTAGTTCTCTATTTTTTACTGTTAATTCTATATTATTGAGTTTTATTTCTAAATTATTAGATATTAACTTTGAATCATTTGACATCTTATTGTGGGTATCGCCTTTCTTTGCACTTGAAAAAACAAGACTAGATTTTTTTTTTCTTTTTTTTGATGTGGGATAATAAAAAATTTCAAATAAAAAATTGAGTTTATCTTTATTTCTGATTCGATCTTTTTTTGATAAAATTGATCTACATATGCGTATTCATTAAAATTAGAAATCTTCTCACTATCATAAAGATCGTCAATATCTAATTATTCTACTAAATTGTGATGGGCGAGACTTCGACTGTAACACAACTGACAAATCCGGAAAGTGCTTTTGCAAGTCAAAGGAGATCTAATATGTATGGGTTGTATTGATGTTATCAAGTTGTTAACAAGTCCATCACCGATATCTTATTCATTAAAAAATATATTTTAATACTTAATAATATCTTAAAGCATTACCATATTAATGTTAAAAAACAACTTGCGATGTTTGCCAACATCGCAAGTTCTCAGAGCTACCCAAGTGGCAATCATGCATGCAAGCCACGTGGCAAGCATGCATGAGGCTTAGACGTGTATAAATACTGAGCTGGTATCAGTATTGGACCATTCTGGTTCAACGACAATCTTCACCGCCTTGTACTCCAAGTCTCCTAGAAATACATATATTGTCTTCTTGTTCTTATCTGGTTTTCTTCTTGTCATATTCATATCTTTCGACTCCATCATTGTCGATGAGCTTCGGCCATGACAGGTGGTTGTCACAACGGACGACTTGCGTGATAGATTGCGAGAAGGAAGTTGGCTCTGGGAAGTTGAATAGTAGATTTTTAACATCACTTCAAAGGCCCCGATAAAAATGGTCGTAGAGCGCTTCATCTTCCCACTAAACATCATATGCTAATTGTCGAAATTCAAATGCATAGACGAACACTAGACGTATACCTTAATGTAACGAATAGAGTTTGCTGATAGTTGTTCGACATCAGTCCGTATACCCGAATGTCGCTTCGAACTCAGCCAAAAAGGCAGGAAAAGTTTGTAGAAGTGATGATGTTTTGACCAGTTGTGCGAACCAAGCTTGCGAAACTCCTGAGAGAAGGGTCCAATCAGACCAACTTGATGAAAGTCATCAAAATACCGTTGGGGTTGTAGTTGGATAATAAGCTTTATTTGATTTATGAACCCTCAGAAGCGCACCCTCGTGCCATCAAACTTGTCAGGCAAACTAACCTTGGGCTTTAATCTTGTAGTGAGATGGAGAGGAGTCGTAGAAACAATGAGGGACTAGGATCTGCAAGGAGAAGATTTGTTAATGCATGATGAGAGTTGGTTTTTTTTTTTCTTGAGTTTCATTGACATTCATGCTTAAAGCTTCCATATAGATTCTAGAAAATTGTTATTCTCATGTTAAAGTTTATGCATGGCTTCTATAAGCTAATTGAATCTTTGGGTAGAATTTGACATGCTAAGGCTTGGGAAATGAGAAGGTGAACAAACTATCATGGAAAGATACACAAGAGCCAAACAAAGCTAGGCAAGGGCAAAAGAGATAAGTGAGAAGAAGATAGATTAAGTTAGGTATTGATTCCGTATTTGTCGTTGTTCACCTTGATTGGGATCAAGGTGACCCCTGTATTTATACAATTATAGAATCTCCTGCATGCAAGGAGAGGGAGATGCATGTAGAAGCTTCTGGAAAGTTGCAAAACTTTTTGGAACATCAAAAAGGGATATTAACTCTATATGTATTGGCTTTTATATTATGATTCTATCTTTGATCAATAAGCTAGAACAATTGACTCTATAGACAAGATCGCGATTTTGAATCTTGTCTATATGACTACCAAGAGGTCTTGACATTTGACGTTATCACTTTACCACAACATGCAATCATACTTGGTTTGTCTTGGTTGAAAGCACATAACCCAATTATTGATTGGTACAATCACTCAATTACTTTTACATCGCAAACTAGCTCGAAGGTTTCAGTGGTCAAAGTAGTATCTCATGCTACAGCATCAAAATGGCCTTAATCAGTTTCTAGCACTCAACACTCTGTTCGAGTAGGAACTAGCTCCCAGTCTCAATGAAGGCAATCATGCATAGTGTCGTTAAGTCGAGCACTCCAGTTCCTATGCAAACAACTATCAACTCACAACCATCGAAGTATGAGGACTTTCGGGACGTGTTCCAAAAATATTATTTATGATGATCTCTTACGTGTATTATCTCTGACTCACTTTCTCTCTCTCTCTCTCTCTCTCTCTCTCTCTCTCTCTCTCTCTAACTCTTCTCCTAACATTACTGGTGTATATATATACTCATAGAGAGGAGCTATTTTAGTATGAGCCTATTTCTAGTCCCCACTCCTAAAACAGGAGGGATGAGAGCTTTGCGTTCTTAATAAGCCCAAGAGAGTACACTTTAAATTAAGGGACATGAGAGCTACATGCCAGAAATGGAGGGCGTGCAGGAAGCGAGGAGTGGGAGGACTTACTCCGTTTCATAACAGTTTCACGACAATGTTGAACCGTAGTTCCACTAACTAAAGTGAGTAAGCTTAACCGCAAACCGATGTACTTTAAAGGTATTTGATTGAAAGCCTAAACCATAAACTCAAAGCTGGGGGGTACCGAAAGCGAGTAAAGTCAGCAACCCTACTAAGCCAAGGTATGACAGAGCTAGTTGGTCAAACCCTAATCTCTAAACCTAAAACCCTAACCCCAAAAACCTAAAACCTAAAACCTAAACCCTAAAAACCCCTAAACCCTAAACCCTAAAAACCCCTAAACCCTAAACCCTAAACCCTTAATTATAAGCCTTCACTCTTAGCCCTCCACAGACTTAGTCTGTATGTTTAAATATGTACATAAACCGAAGACAGGCCAGAAACAGAGGAAGAGAAGAAAGACGCAGAGACGATGTCGAAGCTGCGGCTCTTCCCCAGATTCACGCGTCTTCTCTCTCCCACCTCCTCCAATTCCTTCCTCTCCCGCTCCCGCTCCCTCTCCACCGACGGCGGTGCTGGTGGCAACGATGATGATGCTGATTTCTTCACACAGTACCTCTCACAAGCTCCCTCCCCCCAGGAGCTCTCCCAGCAGCAGAGCTCCCCCTCATCCGGGTACGGTAGGCAGCAGAGCTCCCGTCTTGGCTATGCTGGCGGCAGAGGAGGAGGTTTCAGAGGCAGAGGAAGAGGAGGAGGAGGAGGAGGAGGATTCGGTGGCAGAGGCGGCGGCGGTCGATTCTCTCCTTCTTCTCGGTTCCGCCCCGATGAGGACGATGATGCTAAGCTTGCCGCCCCCATCACCGAGGAAGATCTCAAGTTGAAGCAAGAGCTCGACCAGAAGCGCGCTCAAGCCGAGCTTGAAGAGAAGAAAGGAGAGGCTGCAGAGGAGGAAGAAGAGGCAGAAGAAGAGCCGACGAGCATTTATGCAGGTTTCATCGATCCGAGGTATGATGATGTTGCTAAATTGAATAAGATGGAACTTAAGCGCTTACAGTATAAGGACAAGGCAATCATCCCGGGGCGATTCGCCGATGAGGAGAACGAAGAGGATCTCAGCTATCTTGACAAAGACAGCGACGATGATGAGCAAGCTAGAGGGAACGCGAGGGGGGGTAGGGGTAGACAAGCTAATAGAGCCATGGGTTTAGAAGCTGCTCTGCAAGAAGGAGAGGATACAGAGGATGAAGTGGATGAAGAGGAGTGGGAGATCATGAATGAAATGGATAATGAAGAGTTCGAGAACCACCTTCGACACCGAGATCATGCGAAGAAGCTAAGGAAAGAGTATGATGCGAGGATTCTTGCCTTGGGTGATAAGGCTGAAGATGTGGAAGAGGTTAGGAAAGTCCAGAAGCTTATCATGAAGAAGTGGAGGGCACATTATCTGATGCCGAGGATGGTTACACCCAAAGAGAAGGAAGAGATGTGGCAGAAGCATAATGAGAATCCCGAAGAATGGACAGTGGACAAGCTCGCCGAGGAATACAATGTTTGTAAGGCTCGTGTCCACGCCATCTTGTTCCTGTGGGATATTCGGAAGCATGAAGGGGAGTCGCAAACTGCTGAGGAGGAGACCAAAATATACCTGGAAAACCTATGCTTGTAAGTTCCTTATTTGCTCTTTTCTGCTAATGAATTACAAAGCTTTTATTCCATCAAAATTTCTGCTTTTGTTTTTTTATGTCTTTTGGTTTGGTTTCATTCAACAACGGATCAAATATTCATACTTATGATTCAATCCCTACATATATCTTCATTCACAAAAACTTGGTATGGCTGGTTTCCCACAAAAAATCCAGTGATATGTGTGCATGCTTAGATGTAAAGAGCAGTTCTCTTATGTTTTTGTTCTTTCCTAAACAAATGCCATAGCTGGAAGCCAAATCTAATACACGACATAGGTCTGGATAGATTGTTGCATTTGATGTCATTTTGCATTTGATGTTTTCTCTCTATGCTATTCGGGTAGATTGTTGCAAACTAGTGCAACGACTTCAGCTGATCTTTTCACTGGGTTGGAGTCTGATTGTTCTATGTGACATGATTTCTCTAGAATATATATCTCATGCTGATGCTGGATCCTTGATAATATTATGTACAATATAGGACTAATAAAACCTCATTTTGATATAAAGATTTTGAACTTTGTAATAAAATCCTCTAAACATATCTTATGGGTAAAGCTTTTGTATATGGCATTTTGATTGTTTGTTTCTTGCTAGTGTTTTTAGTTCACCCATGTTTATAGAGTCTTTTTTAGTGGATTGGGGTCTGGTTCATCTATGTGACAGCCAGTTTCTCTAGTTCCTATATGTCTCATACTGATGGTTGATTCTTGATCAGAGTATCTGGATTGCAGGACCAATAAAACCATTTTCTGGTAAAAAGTTTTTGGTTTAGGTTTCAATTCGTTTTTAGTTGAGAAAGGATTTCCCCCTCCATCTTTCATTGTGTAGCTTCTCTCTCCATCAAATTCATGATGCTTCCAATTTTGCTCCACGTACTAAATCCCTGGGAAACTTCTTTTGTTCTATCTTTCGACAAAGCCAAATATTGGTGTTTGACTGTTAAATATTGAAGTTAACAAATTTATACATTTTTTCCAAATGGTGGTTAACATCATCTTCCAGAATTTGATTCATAAACTCCATTTGCAATGATGCATTTAGGCTAAAAGATTCTCACTTTGTCAACATGGTTATATAATTCTGGGGATTTGTCCAACCTATATGTGTATGTGCTCCTGCAGTGATGAATGGGGCAAGCCTTGTCTTCCTCCTCACATGGGGGAGGATAAATGGGTCACTACTTGGAATACAAGACCCAATTACAAAATTATGCCGGCTGACTGGGAAGGATCCGTTCGAAGTGAAGAAGAAGCTATCGAGGAGGCATCAGCCAAAGAAGAAGCAATGATGCTCGAAGAGTTTACGAGGAGGCTCGAGTTCAACAAGCTTCAGGTAAATATAGATATGATATATAATTCTGGATAATACTTTAACGTATATTTGATATTCCAGAGACAGTTCTGAATATATGATATTACAGATTTGAACATTTAAACATTTTGACACTTATTTGTTGAACTGGGGATTTTAAATGCTCATAACTGCCAATTATAAGTGATATGCGACAAAATTTTGAGATCAGCTAACTCGTTTTTTACCTATATTCTTTACAGATGGCCGGTCTTATGAAACAGAATAAGCATGATCGGCGAAGACCCCCAACTGGATGGACTTACCTGATTGAAAAGTTGGGTCCAGAAGGAAAACGGGGGAAACGCGGGGGCTTTCGGTTTGTTGCAACATCAGATGGAAAACATAGAAAATTGAATGACTTGGAAAAGCTGGTCTTGAAGAGAGAGGCTGTGAGGCCACGGAAAAGGATCTTGTAGTACTCGAGGTATATACTCATTACCCACTTACAAAGGATTCGTCTAAATATTCGGTTGATGACAGGACTAGATTGACTGAGACTAGTTGGAATATTTTTTCATTTTCAAGTGGAGCAGTATGTATCTGATGAATGGGGAAAAGATACAGGTAGGAAGTTGAATAAACTGAAGTTTGGATGCTACATTCATTAAATGTCTTATTCGGTGTAGTGTCACTGCTTCTTTTCATAAGGTATCTCTTCTTTCCCTATATTGTGTACATGAAGATGAGAATCATCAGCATTATTAAAAGTGTAATCCGATTTGTCATCCCTAAGTTTAAGCTTTCAAACAAAATAAAGCTGTACTGCAAATTTTCAAACATATTTACAGGACTGCAAAGAAATTTCAATTCCTGTTTCGTTTTGTATTATCCTTTTCGTATGTGAGACTTGACGACTAGTTTTAATGTAATGTCATGCACAAATACCTCAAAAGTGTCACAAATTTACTGCATCAACTGCGGTTTCACATTCATTTACTTGATTAACCAGTCTGAGAACTCCCAATGTGGACCATGAATTTATAAGAGCCATTGAAAGCAGCTCTAATTTGTTATAATGCATGGTACTTGCCAGTGGGTGTGATGTGCAAGTATAGAATGTGTGCATGACTTGTAATGGAAATGTGCAGGTATATGAAAGGTGGGAGATGAATGCATTGAATGTTAAGACCATTCTATGTCAAAATTTATTCTATCGTAAATTGGTTGGGCATACTCTATTGCATTTAATATTACATCTCATCTTTGGTGTTAATCATGATGTTAACCTTATGTTAATCCTCTTATCTTTTCTTGATGTGTCTATTTTTTTGTCTCATATGTCTATATACCACTCGTACAATAGAAATCCATTCTAATCAATCGAGGTGTATGGCTAATTCGCAACTTGTACATCCTATTCCTTAAGCTGGTAAGACACGGTTTGTTATTCATATGAGGAATCACCAGCTCACAACTAGAATAGAGTTGTTAAAAGCTTATTGGTGCACTGCAAGAAATGCAGGTTGGAGGTGGTCGTGGAGGCCATGAAATTGACCCTAATGAGCACAGAAAGCGAATATTGGTGTTAATCCATTGGTTACACTAACCTTATATTCTCTCTCTCACAATGAAGCCCTGGTTGGTTCAAACGATTGGTAAGGCATGGCTTTTATAGAGTTATAGGCTGAAATTGAAACAAGTATTGGTTTGGTTAAATGTAAATCAATATATAATCAAATGGTTGGACTCCAATTTGGTGGATCTAAATCTGTTCCAAACTCATGGGCTTAAACAGTTCTTTTTGTTTATACAGTTCCATCACATGTATGCCTTTTCGTTTTATATTCCTCTTGCTCAATGTAAGTAATATGTTTATTTTTTCTCTGTTTCTGGAGGCTCTTTGGCATGGAATTATCAGTCTTGTTGATGCTAATGAGAAAAAAAATGAAAGTGTTTGTGCGCGAAGATGATATATTGACGATGATCAATTCATAATCATCTATCTATGATAGATGCATTCAAATAATTGTTTCTTCTAAGCTTAATCTTAGCGCCAGGTCTAATCCTAATCCTAGCTCAATCCTAACTGTAATCCTATCCCTAATTATTCCTAACTGTAACCTTAGCTTGAGCTCTAACCCGAATCCAAACCCAAACCGTATCTTAATCATAGCTCGAAATGTAAACCTAACCTTATTCCTAGCCCTAATCCTAGACTGAGCTCTTACCCTGACCCTAACCCTCTTCCTAGCCCAAGCTCTAACCCTAAACCCAACTCTATTTGTAACCCTAGATCTATCTTAATCGTAACTCTAATTGGACCCTAACCTTATTCCTAGCCCTAAACCTAACCCAAGCTCTAGTTCCAACCCTAAACCCTATTCCTGACCCTAATCCTAGCTCAAGATGTAATCCCAACCCTAATCCTAACCCTAACCCTAAACCAAACCCTGATCGTACCAAGCTGCTTTGGTGGTTAGTGCTAAGGGATTTAGGTGGCATCAGTCACAAAGGACTAACAAAATTACAAAAAGGATTTGGGCAGCATTAGTCACAAAGGACTAACCAAATTGCAAAAGGATCTGGGCGGCATTAGTCAACCAAGGATTTATTGAGCATGTTTGCATGTTAAATGAAAATGATTATTTTTCAACAGATTCTAGATCAATAAGTGAAAATAATAGCCATTATTATAATTTTAATTAATCTAAGAGCCAAAAAGTCGCTAATGTTTTCACTCAAAAGAAACTTTGCCTTTAGTGAAACATCTTTTATTCTCATGGTTAATAATTTGTCACGCATCAATAATATATCCATAATGGTGAACTTGTTTATTTCACAACATGAACGTCATTAAAAAGCCTCGTCTTATTTAAAACATGATAATGACATGTCAAAAATATGGTCAATAATAAATATTTAAAATCGAGGAATATTATGTCCATTATGTGAAAGCTTTTATGATACACATGATTATCAAACGATAGAAACTAGAGCTACACCAATGAATATGATAAATTAAACAATCGTAATATATTTTAGAACTTAAAGTCACACTTATCTTTATATGGGAGATAAATATGTTGGGAAGTAGTGGTTGCTAAATTTCAAATATAATATGTCACATGATCTTGAGAAAACAAAAGAAGACAAAGTATTTTATAAAGTACAATTACATAGTTTGTACAAATAATTCAAAAGGAGTAAGGAATATCACTTAAACATCTATATTTTGAAAGCACCATGGTTATAAATTCTATGTTAATGTAAAGTGGGTTGACGGTATGAAGCATGCATTGACATTTTAATATGCAAACATCACAAAAGACATGCCCCAAGAAATTAATATGCGCTCTACTATTTGGTAATATGTTCAAATGTCATTAATTTTGATTAAGAGTCATTACAAAAGTTTAAAGAAATTACTCCATTAGAATAAGTTCTTTTTACATTATAAAAAAGAGAGTATAATACCACTAACAAGTTAACATAAAAAATTCACTTTTCGATGATTGTTGGCAACCAACCAGGTCTTAAACACCGCCAAAAGAGGGAGGGCATGAGTTCTAAACTGGTCTCATCCCTGCCTATGGTGACTACACTGAAGGGTAAAAGAGAGAGAAAGAGAAAGTGAGTCGACCGGATCTATAAAGAAAAAGGGAAATAAATTCAAATCTTCCTTATAGCCCGAGAGAGAGGTTTTTATATATGCTACAAAGCTAGAGTTTTCTTTCTCCCTTTTCAGACGCATCTAACTCTATATCCACACCCGAACATAGATACAATGGATGATGGCATGCTTGTGGGACAATGCCTTCCACGTTGGAACCACATATCCCCTTGATGTGAAGTTAATTATTATTTTTTTTAAATCATGGGAACGTCGCAATCTCGATGTTACGGTGCAAAGATCACAACCAAATCCTCGTCCAATGCGGCACATCCGAAACAGCTCAACTCGTAAGTGGCTCTCGAAGTACATGGCCCAACTAAGGAACTCATACCAGTCGGCCAATCTTCCTCATGTCTTGACCCGATCCTTCAGTAGTAGCTCAACCCCTTGAGTGATTCTCAAACTGTCTAGAGGCTCACCACTAGTCGACCACGCAACAGCTCAACCCCTCGGGTTATTCTCGAATTGTTTTGCACAATCAAAAGGACTCCTTTTCATTAGACACATATTTGTTATCCTCTTGGCATAATTGGCATTCTCCTCATGATAGTTGTAGTAAGGTCCTTGTTTGATGGTGTGATATGTAGTAAACCAAAGCTTAGGGAATAGTAATAACCAAGAAAGAACACTCGTTCCGACAGGGCTAAATAGCCCATTGCAACACCAGGTAGTTGTTTTTATAATCAAGAAGGCAAAGGTTAGGGGAAGTGGATCACTAGCAAGGAGTGCCTATTTGGGGAAGGCTAAATACCCAATTGCACCACTAGGTAGCTTTTTCTTAAATCAAGAAAGCAATGGTTATGGGACAATGTATAGCTAGTAAGGAACGCTCGTTTGGGGATAGCTCAGGCTTGGTTTGATAGAGATGTGCTCCCCCCGGCTTGTACATATAGTGGTCGATCACCGTTGTGGTGTTGTTGGTTATCGTGCATCATTGCAATGGCCCTGTTAAGGCACACCATACTTGGTTTTTTTCGGCTCAGTGCGGCTTGGCTCAGCTCGCGGCTCAGTGCAATGTTCAGCCCATCGTGGGGCTCACTCAGCATGGCTCGACATGGCTAGCATCGCGGTGCCTGACGTTGTAGGTTCCTCAGTGTGGCTCACCTTAGCTCATGGCTTGGTGTGGTGCTCGACCTATCGCAAGGCTTGCTTGGCACGGCTCTCGACGTGGCTGGCATCACGATGTTTGGTAAGTCGCGAGGCACAATGCTTGGCTCGTGGTGGGGCTCACTCAAGGCAATGCGTCAGGGGCTTCGGTCGCGACCATCATGTTCAACCTCCGCACCGTCCTCGCGGCCGTTGCTCAATTGCTCGGCCCTCCATCCTAGTGCTTTGGCGACCTATCATTGAAGAAATAAAAATAAATAAGTATATATATATATATATATATATATAAAGCAAATATTTTCTAGCTATATATGTGTGTGTGTGTGTGTGTGTGCGTGTCATATAGACGCATACAAACGGACATAGCTTGCCGAGTGTTGATCCAAACAGCCCTCCTGAACAAATGGTGCAACTATCGATGTCAAGTGCCCAAAATTCGTGATGGAGAAACTTACCAACACCAACTACAAGATTTGAAAAACGAGATTGGAGCTCTTGTTCCAATATAATAAGCTATGGGAAGTGGTTTCAAGTGAAGAAAAGAAACCCATTGACATTTTGGCTCTTGATGAATGGTAGGAAAAAAACCTTTATGCAAAGATAGAAGTCTTGATGCACGTGAGCGGTACATCGGTGAAACCTTGCGGAAGATAGAGATGACACAAAATGTGGAAGCACCTTGGAAATGTATATGAGCTGACGAACGATGCACAACACGCCCATACGTTATAAGCGCTCGTGAATTACAAGATGACAGATAAATAATTAACCACGGATTTCCATGCGACGTGATAAAAGAAACTCGATAATGTCCTTACATCTAGCTTGGAGATGGCAGCTCAATTGCAGAAGATTCTCTTGTTCACTGCCATTCCACCTTCATGGGCAACATTTTGAACAACTCAGAATTCGACAAATTGTTCAATGGTTGTCAATCTCCTCACCAACATAAGACAAGAGGAAATTATGTGCTTCCAACGATCATTCGATCCAAGTTCAAGTAAGATGATAATAGCATATAAAGCGAATCACTTTATCAAGTGCAATGACAGCTCAAAACAATGGATAAATAGACTTCCAAGCAACAAATTCGGAGGAAATCATTTTAACTCGTACGATAAGAACTGTAAGCGAGGAGGTCATTTAACTCAAGAATGTTATAGCAAAGCGAAGCAAATCAACCTCAAAGACACACTCAAGCTAATGTTGCTAAAGAAGAAGATGGTAAGTATAATAATATTGTTCAAGCTTTTATTGGTGAAACTTTTGTTATTTTTGTACCTATGTTTAACTCCAAGGATGATACTTGATACTTCGACACCGGCATGATAAACCATATGACAGATTGGAAGGACTAGCTTCAATGGTTCAAGTTACTCTAACCACCAATCCTTGTGAGGTTCAGCAACAACGGCACCAAGCTTGCACTCGATAAAGATGAAATCACTTTTGAGCTCACGAGAGGAAGGCATTTCACAATTAATGGAGTGTTCTACGTCCCAAGCATTTCAAAGCACATGTTGTTAGTAAGCCAAACAACAATCAATGGTACTATAATTGAATTTCATCCTAATCATGCAATAATTAAACATAAAAACGTTAATGGAAAATTAATAAAAAATTGTTTTAAACGAGAAGGTGATTTGTATCCACTTAAGTGCATTCCTAGACATACGAATCCCACACAACTTTAGTTCATATTAAGTCTCCAAATCTTACTCTTCTATGACATTCTAGGATGAGTTATATGAACCTAGAAGCACTTAAAACACTACAATTCAATAACCTAATAGATGACATTCCCAATCAACCATTTTAACCCAGATACCCTTATGCCAAAGTTTCATTCAAAGCAAAAAGCCCCAAAAATGATTTTCTAAATCACAAGGATCTCGTTCTTCATACATCCTAGACCTAATGCATAGTGATATATGTGGACCCTTCCCAACCCCATCTCTTACTATATTAGCTTTATAGATGATTATAGTCGGTTCACTATCCTCTATTTTCTTAAAGAGCCTTTCAAGCCTTCCAGAGCTATAAGGCTTTGGTCAAACTTCAAAACTCATGCAACCTAAAGGCACTCCAAACCGATGGTTGGGGGAGAGTATAACTCCCATAAATTTCTAAGGCTATATAGAGAGGAAGGAATATGTCACCAACTCTCTACCCCATGTATGCCTCAACAAAATGGGTTATCGAAACGTAAAAATAGGAACTTATTAAACATGGCCCGTTACATGGTACAATTGGTGGGGCTATCCCACAAGTTTTGGGAAAAAGCTATGGGTACAACCTACTATATCTAAAATAAGGGATTCCATTGATCCCTAGGTATGATCGACCACTCCATTCGAATTGTGACATGGTCATAAACCTAATTTAGATAATCTTCAGATATTCAAATGCGATGCTTCTACTTTTGTTCTAGAAAAAAAAAGAAAAACTTGATACAAGAGCAACAAAAGCAATCTTCATCGGCTATGGAGAAGCGAATGGATCATACAAGGCATACAAGCTCTTCAAACCGAGAACCCAATGTATATTTTTTAATGAAAGTGTGGTCTTCCAAAGAAAATTCATTACTCTCGATAATTCTAAACTCCCATTCTCATCCTTCTAATATTTCATTCCTACTCGACAAAATCTTTCTACCCTTATTATTCGCTCCATTTGATTTTCATGTATCTTCCACCAAACATTCTCCAACTAATAAAACATCTAGTAAAAGCCTAGATTCTTCTAATTCAACTACCATAACACTATCTTTTCCGTTCCAAAACAAAACAAATGTAACATTTCCTTGCCCATTCACATCTGTGCCCTCTAACCTTAAGCTTAACAAAACTATCTAGCTCTCACCTCCATTATCTCCTCATCTTCCAACAACACCATCTTCTTCATCCTCTAATCTCTCAACAACATCATCCTCCTTATCCCCTACTCCACCTACTAAGTTCTGATCACTAGAAAACATATATGAGGAACTCAACCAAATGGAAGCTCATTTTGAGGACGTTAATCACAAGGAAATCCTCGAGCAGGACAACAATGTCATCTCAAGCGACGATATTTTTCTATCCACTAAAGAGGCTCTTTCGAGATTGGACTAGGAGAAATATCATAAAACTATGGAAGACGAGATAGAGGCCGCCTCTACAGAAAACGAGGACGTGGACTTTTGTTGAACCCCCTACTAATTATCAAATAATAACCTTTAAATGGGTTCTTTGATTAAGAAAAATTTTATGGGTGAACCAGTAGGTTTTAAGGCTTGAGTGGTTGCTTGAGGCTTTTTCAAAGTTCTCGAAATTGACTTTAAAGACACGTTCAACCCAACTCTTAAAATAATTCGGTTCCGAATGCTCATTGGACTTGCCGCCCTCCACGATCGTGAGTTACATCATCTATACGTACAAACTGCAAAACAAGTTTTTACATGGTGAGTTAAGTGAATATATCTACATGGAATAACCCCCCTTTTTCGAAGATTCAACATATCCTCACCATGTTTATTGGCTTCAAAACTTGATATATAGCCTCAAGAAATTGTCACAAGCTTAGGATCATAAACTCCACTCTTTACCCATTAATGTTGGTTACAATCGTCTAAAAAATTAACCAAATATATATCATTAGGAAAAGCAACACTACATATTTCATCATCATTGGTGTTTACGTTGATAATATTCCTCTAATATCTAATTCTAAGTCATGTATAAACCTAGCTAAGTGGCTTAAGATCAATGACCTAATTCCTTAGCATTCAAGTCATTAGAAATAGAATTACTCATACCATTTTTCCCTTTCCCAATCTCATGAATACATAAACACAATTCTAAAGAGATTTTATATTTTCCATTGTAAACTAATTATTAACACACTTATGACCGCTCCTTGCAAACTCTCACTTGACGATGTCCCTAGTAATGAAAAAGAAGTGAGATGGAAGTAATTTCGTATCAGCAAATACTAGGTGTCATTTGATACCTAGTTAGCTACACTCGCCTACATATTTGTTTTGCTTTTTGTGTTCTTTCTCAGTTTATAGCAAATCTAGGACCAAAGCATAGATCGGGCTCAAGGGGTTGTTGCAATCTTTAAAGCACACATAATGTCTATCATTGATTTATTCAATATCGCAATCCAAGTCAGAACCCTCACCACTCGTCCAAGGTTGGACCAACCCTAATTCAAGCCAACTATGCGGGTGTTCTGACTCCGATTGCGGGGGGGGGGGGGGGGGGGGGGGGGGGGGGGGGGTCGAAAGTCCATTGGTGGCTACTTGTACACACACTCGCCGGAGTTGCAATTGCATGGAGATTGAAGCAACAGACAATTGTCATATTATCCTCGACGGAAGCTGAATATGTTATTGCAAATATGTTATTACAACTCTAGCGGTGAAAGGAATATGGATCAAGCCCATAGTAGAAGAGCTCAAGTTCTTTGACGTCCCAATTATAACCCTCTTTTGCGACAACGAATCATGCATAAAACTTGCCAATAACCCTACAATTAGTGATAATATCCGACATGTCAACTTCAAGCACCAGTTTTTATATGATCTCATTGAGACTAAGAAAGTTGATTTGAAATATACTCCCTCAATATATATATGATCGGATTTCCTAACAAACCGCTACCACATACTAAGCATAGGAGATGTTGTAAGAAAATAGGCTTAATCGACACTGACCATGAAAGTCCTGATCTTTTAGAGTTCTAAAAACCTTCTCTTAGGGGGGAGTGAATATATATATATATATATATATATATATATATATATATAAAGTAAAAACTTTCTAGGTAATGTATGTGTGTGTGTGGGGTATAGATACATGAACAAACATAACCATTCATGGAACGACCCAAATGTATATCACCATCACACACCTCACCTTTTGGCATTCATTTGTTTAGTAGAGTCATACACAATTTTCATCATCATCCTCTCTCTACCCTTTCTCTCTCTCTCTCTCTCTCTCACATCTATCTCCCCTCTCCTCTCTTCTCTATCTAGACCTAACTTCTATCATACCTTTCAATTCTAACCTTTAGGTTTTCCGACACACAACACATATGGTCCACTAGCTCGGGTTTTCTAGCGGCACTACTGCCATCATCATTGTTGTCATTGCAAGGTCGTTAGAGAGGCGCGGATGGCTATCATCGTTGCCGCCACTATTCCTAGCACTTGCGTTATGGCCATTGGTGTTACCACCACCCGATGCGAAGCTTCAGCCCAACACAAGCTGGCACCTGAGTCATTCATGAAAAGACATGGATGGCGACCAATGTGACCCTTGTTGCCTTCATTACTAGCTAGAGTTGGAGTTGCTGCCATCCTCCTTAGTGTCGCCATGGTTGCTCTATAGATCTATTGTCGCCCCATTCCATTTTGTCATCAATATACCTACAAAAACAAAAGTTGAGAGAGAGAAAGTGGTGAGCACAATAGTGGGGTTGTTCACCAAAGGCTTTGGTCCCTTGCTAGCAACAGGCCTAGTAGAATTGCAAGTATTATCAGCCCATTGGATGGGTGGTCAGGTAGATTAGTGTTAAACAAGGAGAAGCGTTGCTCTATACTATATAAACTCCTTTGGGAATCGAATCGACATCTGATTCCTCTTTGTTTGAAACCCTAGATGGGGGTGAGGCCGCTCTAAGCCTCACCTTGTTGTTGGTGGTCAGGACCCTATCAACAATAATTTAGTTTTAATTATGTAAGATGTGCATACACAACAATCACAAAGGAAAATAATTCATAATCAAACATATCAACTACATATATAATCTAAGGGATCTCTCTCAAAATAATTATTTATTTTAATAATACAAGATCAATGGATATTACAAATATATAAGTGTTTATAATCAAGTAATTATGTTTATTTGATGAACTTTACATTTAAGACAAATCAATTTGGTTTTTTACCATACGTAAGATTTATATCAAATTATATTGTGTAGAATCTAGCTTTGATATATGTCTTATAATATAATTTATAATAAATCAAATTATTAACAATTAACAATACAATTGACTTTAAGTCTAATATTTACAAAGACAAGGAATGTGAAACCAAATGTTATTATATTCGATAAGCCATTGATAGAATTGATAAGTTAAATAATATTATTGTTATAGACACCATGTAGTAAATGGTGAAAAATAACAAAAGCATACAATAAATTAGATTATGTTACTTTTAGGTGAGGAAAGCAAGGATTGATATTAACTTGTTATTGAAAGTTAATGTTTTTTATAATAAACACTTCTACGAACGAATGTAAGTCAACTCATCCACACATTTTAGGGAGATATTGTGGGAGACTATGTAAGAACAAAAGGTGCTTATCAATATATAGGGCTTGTGTAAGATGTGGTGTGTTTGGGAAAAACAATAAATTAGGTTTTGATAATTATTTTCTTTTAGGCAAATAAACACTAATAAGATTATTGGGAGATTTTGATTTAACTCATACAATATAAAACTCTAAAATAGAATTAATTGCCCAATCAATGTACTTCATGTCTCAATTAGGGAAAATGTGACAAGTAATTGCATAGGTGGTACCATGATTGAATGATTTAAGAAAAACAAAAAAATTGTGAAAGTGAAAAATATTTTGAACCTACAAATTACAATGCAAATTGAAGGGAGCTAACAAATGTTTTAGATAAAAACCTAAATAGTAGATGTATGAGTTAAAGGGAAAGATTGCTTTAGTATTCGTTTGAACATAATATGACAAAATGTTTGGTACAATTATTCTCATATCAATGTTTCTATTGTGATAACCTTGAGCTAGCAAGTAAATGCAATCTTTTGATTTATTTTAGATGGAAAATAGAAAAATATAAGCTTAAAATATGCATTTAGTGAATATTAATAGATCATTAAGTTGTACTTTTGCAAAATGTCTTTCAAGAAACTAACAACCTTGCACGTTCAGAATGACTATACTCATACATATATCACTAGTGCCTCACACTCGCTCTTCATTATATATATACACCTTTTTAGTTGAATTTCTAACAAATGGTTTCATAAGAACAAAGCAAACTAGTACATTGTGTTCTTACTCATAAGAACAAATATATGAATAAAATAACAATGGTCTTCTTGCTGAATAACATGAAAGAAAAAGAAATTGTCTTCTTGCTCTTAATAAAAATAAGTTAGAACATGGTTGATTTGATTGAGTATACAAAATTACTCATTCTAAAGTTTTTATCACCATGAAATGACTCAATGTCACAATCTAAAGATAACTATTAACACAACTTTTATTATTGGAGTAATGTGTAACTTGTTTCTTTGAATGCAGGGGTTGCTTGCCTCTTTCTTCGTGCTTACAAGATATTTAAAGATATCTTTCTCTACATTCCAATGTGGTCGTTCACAATAATGTATAAATCTCATTATAACACCCTTAGGAAAAACCAAAGAATGGATCAAAGGGCTAACAACTGGTGTGTAGTGATACAAAATTCATACAGTCATGATCCCCCTCCAAATCAGTTGTAGGATAGGATTTTGAGAATAACCTAAAATCAGCAGACAATGGAGATCGAGTTGAGTGCATGTTAAATGTTCAATAATTTATCAAATTCGATAAGTCTGAGATGTCAAGTGCAAATATCATGATCGTTGATAAGATGCGATCTTCATCTTCAAAATGTGATGTGTAAGGCCTAAGGATTGCATACCAAATTGTAATTACTATTGTTGTTGGAGTTCAACGCCGTGTACACTTTCTTGAATTATCTGAATTCTCACATCACTCATTACAAATCATAGTTATCGTGGATGGAGATGTTGCCAGGTCGATCAGTATAGTGGGGTTTTGCTGGTGTTATGCAGGCCCTACCTTCTTGTCCATGATTTCAAATAGATTGAGTGAGTGAAAGGTCATGAATTTAAAAGTAAGACAGAAAAACTTCCAACAACTGATGCCATGCTGATCAAATTGATTGAAGTAGTTGCCATGTTAATTCCTAAAGCGGGCACAGAATGTCAAACTATATCTGAAACCATGTGGATTTTTCCAGTTTTTTATATCAAGCCAAGGCCTTGTTTTGCGGTGTACCTTACCTTTTTGAGAGAGATCTAGGCCACACACAACAACGTCAGCTAACAAGTCTCGGAGCTAGGGTGTCGAATACGCTACACTAACGTTAGCCGCAACGAGATCCGATCTGACACCTCCCCCGTTTTCCCCCCCCTTTATACTCACTCGAAGAAGCTTATATCATGCTCAGATCTGTCAGTCCGATTCGAGAGGAAGTGTGCTCCTCACGTTCCGGCGCTCGAATATGCGGACCGCGTATACGTATATACGTTATGCGTATATACGTACACACTAACTAATATAGAATCCACATGCTACATGAATAAATGTGTACGTATACTGTCTGTGTACGTAGCGTATGTACGGCGTATATATGTACGAATCTGTATGCGCGTATATATGTATATACGTATATATACCGAAGGAGAAGGAGAAGCAGGCTGCAGAAGCAGGAGGAAGAGAAGTAGGCTGCCGAAGCAGGAGGAAGAAGACGGGGAGAAGACGACGAACAGAGCCACAGACAGAGACAGAGAATGGGTTCGGTGGTAGGTAAGATCCGTGAGGAGACCCCGCAGTACAAAGTGCTGTCTGAGCGCGCCGGGTCCTTTCAGATCAGAGAATATGTCTCCAACATCGTTGCCGAGGTCAGCTATGATGCCTCCAAGAGCAGGGGCGATGGCTTCATGGTTCTTGCTAACTACATCGGCGCTCTCGGAAACCCCCAGAACGTCAAGCCTGCTGCTGCTGGCGCTGCCGAGAGCATCGCCATGACTGCCCCCGTTTTGATTGCCAGCGAGAAAGAAGAAGGTGGAGCCTCCGAGAGCATCGCCATGACTGCCCCCGTTTTGATTACAAGCGAGAAAGAAGAAGGTGGAGCCTCCGAGAGCATCGCCATGACTGCCCCCGTTTTGATTGCAAGAGAGAAAGAAGAAGGTGGAGCTTCCGAGAGCATCGCCATGACCGCCCCCGTTTTGATTGCAAGAGAGAAAGAAGAAGGTGGAGCCTCTGAGAGCATCGCCATGACAGCCCCGGTTCTGACTGTGAAAGAGGAAGAGGAGAAAGAGAAGGAGAAGGAGAAGGGAGATGTTGAGAAGAAGAAAAGCTCGATGATGACAATGCAATTTGTGTTGCCTTCCAAGTACACATCGCTCGAGCAAGTTCCTCGCCCAGTCGATAGCCGTGTTCGTATCAAACAAGTTCCTCCCAGGAAGTATGGGGTTGTCAAATTCAGTGGGATTGCTAATGAGAACCTGGAGGAGAAGAAGGTTGTGGGCCTGAAAGCGGCCCTCGAAGAGGCAGGGTTCAAGGTCATTGGCCCCCACATCTTGGCTCAATATAACCCTCCTTGGACCATCCCCTTCCTCCGCACCAATGAAGTTATGCTTCCAGTCGAATGATTCAAGCAAGCGTTATTCATGTAAGGAAGCTTTTGCATTTCTTCTATAAATCAGGTCAGAGTTTCCGATGTATGAAAGAATGGTGTTTCCGATGTGTTATGGATGTGATATAATCATCATTGCCTATGTGAGAAAGGATTCTGGAATCACCATGTAAATATATTTGCGGTTTTGAATGGATAATTGAATGTATTGGGCGTGCTTGTTTTGTTGGGGATGCTGTCGAATCATCGTTGCTAATGAATGAAAGCTTTCACCTGTGCTCTGTGTATCAAATTGGATTTTGAAAGATTGTATTGGGCATAGTCATTGTGTGTTTTTGATGCAGTATAACCATCATCACCTGTAATTGGATCAAATTGCATTATGGAAGAATGTATTACACATTTAGTTGTGTTGTTGGATGTGTTGTATTCGTCCATTGTCTATGCCTCCTGTTGTGTATTTGAATGATGTGGATAGCATGCGGCATCCCATTTCATGTTTTTTTTTTAAGATTCGGCTATATCATGCCTCAACAAATTATATCATTGTGTGAATTCCAAATGCAGTGCAATTCTGTGTATAGATTTTGTTTGACATTGCCGTAAGAATCATAAGTTATTGACTCACCATTAGGTAGCTTCTTGCTATGATTTTGTGCCTATATGTATAATACATTTTTCATGTAGCTCTTTATGTGCTTGTAGGTATGACGTGCCTACAATCATTCCTTGGATGTCATATAGATAGAGCCTGAAATTTGAATTTACTGCTTTACAAGTCTAGAACATGCTGTATCCCTGTCATACTAAAGCCCATGATTGAATGAAAATGTATCATCACCTGCCACACATGATGATACACTGCAATGTGTATACAAATTGGAAGAATGCGACTCAATAAATGCAGTGACTTGTATATGCAATATGTTGTATATTTCTTTTTCTTGACATTTTAAGAATGTGAGTGCCGTATCAAGATTTTTTGAAGCAATAAGTGCAGTGATGGTATTCCAACACAAGATTTGACATTATGATTTCCTACTGCACCCACTTGCATTCAACTTGGAAAAAATGACCCAATATACGTAGTCTCTTTGGAGTTTGATTCTCAGTGTTCTGAACTGATTTGTATTCCTTCGTATTGGGCTCATCGTGCTCTTCATCAACAGAAAGTTATTCCTGTAACCTCTTTGTGAATGTTGAGGTTTGCAGGCATAATTAGGAGAGCCAGAGCTTTATATTCGATTTCGACGTTGCCAGGGGTAAACTTTTACCCTGGGAATGAAGAGAGTAAAACCATCGATAAAGTTGAATCAGTGTAGGGGAGAAGACATTTGAAAATTTCAAAGTAGCGTTATGCGTAGACAGTGTATTGGATCGACCAAATCATTAGAGTAGTTCATTACAAGTCAACATATGCCTCGACTGAAGAAGATTTTAATTGTCAATGGCATGGAAACATGATCACAAAACATATCAACCCAGGTCAAGTCATCAATACAATCCAAAGAATCTCCTCCCACACAACAAACAAGGAAGAGAGCAGAAATTGTTAAGTTGTAAAAAGCCTTTCTTTGGCTGTTAGGCATATTATGTATGTATGAGTTTTCTGTACAAAACTTGATCAGAATATTCAGGGCTACCAGATAACAGACCCCCATTTACTGAGTGAATAAAAGAAGACCCAAAAATTGATCAGAACTTTGAGAGTTACCAGATAAACCCCATATGATTCATTCATTGTACAGTAGTATACCAGGAGGCATGTTTGCAAAGCAGATTTGCATGATCATCCTCCGCCTGTCAACTGCCGATCGCAAACTTAAAAGAGGATCAAGTAACTAGATTGAATCGCGGCTCGTTGGATTGTGCCATCCAAACAAGCTCTGCTGATGCTTCGTTAGCCACCGAATGATTGATCGCAAGCTTTAAAAAGATCCTTCATCTTCATCTTCCTCTTCTTCTTACCGGAACCAACTTTGCCACCGCCATTGCTTTGACACTGTTTTGGGCGGACAAATAAATATCGGACCTAGAATCTTGCGTAAGGTTTCACTATCACTAGAGCTTGTGACTAAAAAGATGGGCTTGGATGATGAGTTTTTTTATTATTTTTTATGATTTTGTAAATATCCATACTTTGTATTAAGCAATGCCAAAGTAGTCTTAAAATATCAGAAGCCATAAAACTTGAAATATTACAAAACATTTGTCATTCTTCCAACATGAGCTTTGTATGTTTACTCAGGGCTAAGACATACTATCCATTGTGTGAGCAAATACTAGTTAATTCTTGCTACCAGATCTCAATTGATGGGGGATGCGCAGATCCAATGAGGCGGGAGTTTCGCCACGATTTTAAGTGGCACCTCAATCTCCAAAGATCCTCACAAACGACCAATCTTAATGGCCGATTGACCATTTTATCCATTACAAACTAAGCTCTGATTATTTCACTCGACGCATGTAATAAACAAGGTACAAACGCCAGATTAGTGCACACAAAAATCTTCAAGCTAACCTTTCTTACTTGATCCTCTTCTGTAACAAGGATCAGTTAATACTGACCCATCAACACTATCCAAAATTGGTATATCAGACATATTACAATCAAAATCCCACGTTATATGTTCTTGCATTGAAATTTGCGACTTCTTCTCAGCTTTAACCCTATTTGCCATTAGTTTCGACACTGTTTTAACTTGGAAACTATATTTGCATTTTAGCTTTCCTCTTTGTGAAAATGCTTCACGCCCTGCATGCATAATTAATTATGCTGAGGTTCGAGCTTTGACACGGGTTAATTAACCTCCCACACTTGTGATTGTCATCATACACACGAGTTGAATTAGTGTGATTATACTCGTGACTTACGCCTCCTACGGTCTCCATTACCACCAGCAGTCATCACACTTTTTTCAGTCTTCAATACATTCTGAATAAGCTTCCTCCACATAATAATATCAAGCCTGAAAATCGTCTAACAGCATTTAACGCATACATCATCCCATAACTGCTTTTATACACATTTTTATTCTCACATTTTTATTCCAAACATCCCTAGTTTAGTACAACCATATTAGTCAATAATCACCTATTCATAGTGCGGACAGATTAACTGACTGAATATGTTATACGATGGAGTTGCCTACCTTCGAAATCCCAAAAGGACTAGAAGCAAACCTAGATAGTCCATCCGAACAATGTGTCTCACAATACTTTGCTTTTTTGATGAGTTGTAGGGGGGGTATCGGATGTCCGCATCGCCCCACAAGGACCGGTACACAATGGGCTTCATGTGGCTAAAACTCTCAAAGCTATACTTTCCGTGATATGCTCCCATTCCACTGTCACCCACTCCTCCGAATGGAATCATATCCAAGGCAAACTATGAAAAAAACCACAACAGAGTCGAAACAAGACATTTCATTTTCCATAACGGAACATTTTTAATGTTACTGTTCTTTCACTAAAAGGATCTCCAATGCCACACTTTCATTCATTCAGGGAAAGGTTTGTTTTGTTTCCTTTCTTTTACAGTTAACGACCATACAAATAGACAAATGCCATTTTTTAAGATCCATCCATTTTCGTACCTCTCTATCATCATTATTTAAAAACAATACCTTTTTCTTAAGATGCCCAGGAAAAATAAGATGGAATGGAATGCCTTTTTTTTTTTAACATCCTGAGAACGCTCTAAAATTACTGTTGTTTTCGCATATCAATAACTTGCGTTCAGATTTTGAATGAGGAGAGCAAAAATGAAGTCGTACCTGCACAACTGTATCATTTATAACAACATTTCCAGTAGAGGTCTCCTTGGTCACACGTGCCTTCAGTTCCTTGTCATTTGTAAACAGATACAATGCTAAGGGTTTATTCTTTGAGTTGACGAAATCAATGGCTTCACTGATTGTGTACACCTGCGGCCAAAACACACATCACAAAACATAGGTGCAAGCAACACACATAAAATACGGCCCACATTTCGCACTTGTTTAAGTAAACAATTTTCATTGTTATTTGTTTCCTACTAAAATACGCAAATTACCTATATAAATTTGATGTACCATGGTAAGCTAAGAAAACAGAAACAAAATCAAATGGAATTTTGCGGAGAGATAACTGTTATTATGGGCAGGATCGGTCCAAATATCTCCTCATTCATAACTGGCGCATCTAATGGTGGATCCAGCAATATTGTTGGTTCAAGAAAGCTGCAGACAAAATGAAAAAGCTGTTGATCTAAGACGATCATCAAAATCATAAGATTACTGAATGATCATTTGGGAAAAAACAAAGTTCGAACTCATACAACGTATCCTGGTTTGACTTCCCCCCATAAACGATTGTTTTATCCACATCTGAATCTGTCAGGTAAGATGTAAGACGTGAAAAATGCCTTTTATTGACAATTCTGGTTAGATCAGGGGAGCTTCCAAAACCCAAATCTGTGCCGAAGAACTCTTTCAAAGTTGCTTCAAATTCTTTTATCTTCAATATGAAACAGAAAAAGAATCAAAATGTAAATAAAGAAACTATATAGTTGAAAAATATTAGAAACTAATATTTTGAGGCTACACTCAAATAGGAAGAAGTTAAATGGTGACAGAAGATGAAGAAAAAGGTGATGAGTTGATGCTGAAAAGGAAGACGAGCTGCTCTTCATCTTACTGAATAATGGTTAGTTTCTATTCCCTTGTTTGTTTGCTGTTTTGATCTGTTGAGATCCAACAGAATAAAAGCCTAAATTTTCTTCGACCAGCTAATATAACACGGGTTTCTATTCAGCTTCATGAATCCAAAATCTGATACTATATGTAAGTCTGCTATAGAGATAGTTGCCAATCAGTCTAGTATTTTATGAATACATCTTTAATCACATATAATTCGTCAATGCTTCAATGTGATGGGTAGTCATATCTCTTGTAAGATATGTTTGAATTCAGCTCCAAATGCGGTCGAAAAATCAAAATTAGATTACGACACTAGAAACAAAGTGAAAGGTATAACAGACTGACCAGCTTTTGTGCATTTTTTCTTTCGACAATAACATAATCTGGAGCAAGGCATGTCTGACCAGAGTTAATTCCCCACTTCCCACTAGCAATTCTCCTCGTTACAACCTGAAACATCAGGTCACAGTTAATTATGTATATACAAGGCACCCATGCACAAGCTAAGGCACATGATAGACCGGAAATGGAATGAATAAGATAATAATATGCAAAAGTCAACGACTGTCAGGACAATGTTTAGATTCGCACTTAGGTCTATGTGCATTCAAAACTGGTTAATGATGGAAAATGTTTTGGAGTTTCGTTTTAGACAAAAGGTCATAAGTTTTACACACAACAGCAATCCTCTCAGTAAGCTGTTATCAGTGATAGATAAGGTAATAGGATACAAATGACATCATATCAACCATTTGCCTTATCCGGACGACATACCATCTCATGCACATCCCAAATTTTTAAAATGCGAAGGCTCTTTTTTCCCTGAATGCCGAGATTATTCACAAGTATTAGTGTAAACAACATTCACCTTAAGATCAACACCCGAATCCACAATACATGGTGATTTTCCTCCAAGTTCTAATGTAACAGGTGTCAAATGCTTAGCCGCAGCTGTCATCACTATTTTCCCAACATGGGCACCACCTAACAAGATACAGAATCTCTTTTTCATAAAATAAAATTCCAATCATAAAGTTCTTTTCATGAGACTAGATTTGGACTCATTGAATAGCATCACTTGATCAATTTTGGGTTTTAAAAGTTGCATCAACATTCTTCACAAAAAATGGCATTAAAATCAAAGATAGTGTACCTGTAAAGAAGATTTTATCCCACTTCTGTTTCAATAATTCCTCTCCTTCTGGAGCACCTCCTTCAACCACTTTAATTGCTTGATTATCCAAGTACATTGGGATTACCTCCGATAATACCTTTGCAACTGAAGGTGCGACTTCCGAACATTTTAGTACCACAGCATTCCCAGCTGCAATCGCTCCTATTACTGGATCCAGTGCCAATACTTTCCGCCGAAACCCAAAACATGAAGAACAATTACAACTCTTAAAAACTTATGGAAAGTGCATACAATTACCAAGAATACCTACTTAAATTCCTTTAGGCAAAACCAGCACGGACTACTATACAATACTGTCATAGGTGACACATGGCATGTCAAAAAACAATAGGATTATTACTATCTAAAGTCCTACAATGAGATGAACTGTCACAAAAATCATCCATTTGACTAGAGATTCTTGCAAACATAATTAGCAAGTATGTATTGGGTGGTAGAAGACCCAAGAATGTGGCCCATAATATAAAATACTGGAACGAACTTCATTGCAACAAGGTGACTAGCTGCAACCCATATCAGATGACTAACAAGGTAAGTTTAAAACAGAAGAGTTCATACCTAACGGGAAATTCCATGCCGAGAAGACCAGAACAACACCAAGTGGTTCTGCAACAACTTCACCAGAGCCTGGTAGCAGCGGAAGAGGAATGCCCACCTGAATGGAAAACATACATAGAACTTACCACGTAAACATCAACACATCCTCCATGTTGTCCAATGTCAAATGAATAATGTAATCGCTTATTGTGGGCTTAGAGGTGGCTGAGGAAATAATAACGCATAGCGGTATGCCCTTACTTTCTGTGGCTTCGCCCACCTTTTCAAGTTGTTTCTCATGGTTCTCAGGGAATTCAGAAGAATTCCTGCCTGTAAACATCAAACAGAAAACTGTGCAGTTCAACGCTTCTGTGGTAAACGAAATGCCATTCAAATTTTCTTCTAACAAGATAAAAGATGAGAAAATGCAGAAGGCTACTAAAAAGATTCCCTTCGGTTAAGCCTACACAGAGAAATTTCAGGTGCCACTTTAAATCGATATTTGTTGAATTCTTGTCTCCTGTTTCTCCACTGTATGCACGATTTATTCAATCCGTCTCATTTTCCCTCAAACATGGATAAGTTGCAGGCTTGGGGGAAAAGAATACTCAGATTTTCCATTAATGGGAAAGGAAGGCATCTTCAAAAGTATCGAAATTATGATAGCTTTATTATCACATGAATCAAAACCTAATCAAAGCTCATGAGAACAAATGAAAAATCCAGCAGAAACCTGATACAACATCAGGATATTCACTCAATTAAGCATTCCAATATTGAGACAACGTCACAGCATAGTGGATCTGAAATCTGATGCCAAAGCGTGATACTTGGTCGATGTGTACCGGTAACAGGATACACGGTGAACTTGGATCAGGAAACAGGCAGGCCACTCATTGTGAATTGAATTGAAGCTTGCTTAACAAATGTCGCAATTCAGTAAGTATATATGCTTCTAGGCCACCCGGTTGCAATACTGGAGTACTTTGTCCCGATAAAAAATGTTGACTTTTACACCGAACAGAAAGCACAAAAGGATATCTCAAAGTGGATATAAACTCAGGGTATTAGTTTGATCGAATAACAAACAATGAATGTAGGGAAAATCAAAACATAGCGAGCATCAGATGAGAGCTATTGGTTTGATCAAATCAATCATAAAAAATTGTTGCAAGTTGAGTGTATAGGCATCGTAGAAACAAAGCCTAAAAGTGCTGGCTCTAATAAATATTGGGCATTCCTCGAATGGAACAAATGGAATACCTGAGGAAAAACCTCCCTGTACCCCACATAGACGTCCACACCAGCAAAGCATCGTTACACATAGAGGATTATATGCATTAGTGTGCGTGAGGATCACAAGCATATAGATGCAGGCAGGCACAAGAGAAGATCTACGAATGAAAAAAAAAAAGAGGCAGGCAGATCCATTGAAGCATACAAGATTGTGCGTGCATACACCACAACCACATGGTGGTGAAAAACAGAAGGAGGGTCTATGGATTTGGGGAGGGGTGGCATGCCTCAGTGCAGAAGGATTCGAAGGGCGATTTGCCGAGGTCATCGTGGAGAGCTCGGTTGATGTCGTCCTGGCGATCGAGGAGGCAGGTGGCAAGGGCATCGAGCTGCCGGAGGCGCCATTCCAAGGGCCGAGTGAGGCCGCGCCGGAAGGCATCTCGGGCCTCGGCATATGCAAGCAGCAGACGAGAGGTGGGAGCAGAAGCAGCAGAAGAAGAAGGAGGGGGAGCTGAGCCCTCCGCCATCGCCATCGCTCTGCTGTCTCTGCTACGTCTCTGTCCACTGTTGCCGGTACATAACTATTTTTCTGCAGAATCTAGATCGTGTTCACACTTCTGGTCAAACTAGTTCGATTTCCAACGATCGGCCTCGCTTTCAGATTGTCCATCCATCTGCTCGCTTGCAGATCGCCGATCGCTGATCGATCGCCGATCGCAGATCACCAATCTGATCGATCGCCTCGGTTTCTGATATGCGCCTGCGATGACTGCTAGATCATCTACGACATATGCGTTTGCGTTTGCGTATGTTTCAATCAAACGTGTATGGTAAATCATCTTCGAGTCGGATTGGATTAACAAGTTAGAAAGAAAAAAGTAAGGATTGAAGTTTCAAAAAATGACCATGGTCAGATATTATATAACGATTGAATCACATGTCATCACATGTTACATAAGAGAGAGTGAGTATTGGGGGGGGGGGGGAAGCAAAATAGAATCAGTGTATAAAAAAAATGGAAAAAAAACAGGAAAACACATTTTCTCTTTTCAAACGTTTCGATGCTTGCACGAACATGTTTATTATCAGTGTACCGCATTTTTAATGGCTTTTAGAAAAAATATAATAAAACAAAATTAATAAAAAATAAAAATTGGGTTTTCTTTTAAGAAAAAGAAAATTAGAATTACTCTTTAGAAAAACAAATGTCGTTGATTAAATGGGTTTACTCTTCTAGAGATACG
>JBBBWG010032320.1:0-42604 GCA_037176905.1 Azolla pinnata | reverse complement strand
TTGTATGGAGCGTGCCCGAACGTGAAGGTTACGATCGGTGACGTGGAGATTGATCAACACTTCTTCATACAAGACTCTGCCTCCCATGCTATCATCTTATTTTTACTTCTTAATTGGGTATATCTTCATGGACATTCATTTATCTATATATGCATACATAATGGATATTTATCTTTATAAACAAGTATACTTACATATTCATTAATGTATACATGCTTATTCATGTTGCACATGCAGATTTAGGATACATATTTACTTGCATATGCATACATACATGTATATTCATCTAAGTATACATCCATACATACATATTCATGTGTATATCTACATGTATGATGCATATTCATTTCTATATGCATACATGCATGCATAGTCATGTGTATATCTATACGTATGATGCATATTCATTTTTATATACATACATGCATGCATATTCGTGTGTATAAGCATATTAGTTATGGGCATAACCTTAAGAAGTAATTTATAAGGCTAACTTAAATGGTTTAAGGGTAAGATAAGTGAGAAAGCACTTACCCTAAAACTGGAGTAAACCCATATAATTAATGGACAAGTATGAACACACCTATTGTTGAAGGAGCCCTGGGAGTTTGACCTATATAAAAGGAACCGTTTCATCATATTATAGAGAGTTTGAGGTGGTTGCTTATATTACTTCATTTTCTTTATCCTTCTCACATCATCTAATGTTATTCTACAACCAAATTCTCTAATTTAATGTGATTGTAGAGGTGAGAACTATATATGTCCTCCAAGTGTTTGTGCCATCCTTGATTATGAGTTATAGATATGTACACTCGAGGAATGAAAGCTTAAAAGGGACATCAATGGTGTGCCAAATCAAGCACCTGTATATATATATATATATATTCCAAGGCATAAAGCCAAATAATATCCTAGAGGATAGGATGTCGGTTTAGGTCTTAGATCCTTCGCATGAGTGGTCTAGTGGGATTATCATTTATTTTTAGTGTTGTGAACAAGAAGCCATGTTAACTTAAAAACATACTAGAAAAAAGTCGATTATTGTTGTTTGATTAGGTTATTACCCCATTTCACAGCGTTGTTGCCTCATGCATGTAATACATATCTGTTTTCACCATCTACCTCAAGTACTTTGCCTTCCGAACATCAAACATTGTCCTCTCAATGGGGTCCCTGGATAAATCAAATTCAGGACTGTAGATGAATATCATTGCCATAGGCTGTGCACGTCAACATGGTCTTGAATACATCAACAATTTGAAAAGGCCTATCCTGTACAAATCAACATCCATTAGACTGTCTACAAATACCTACATCTTTCCAAAGGTCTATCCTGTGCAAATCAACATCCGTGAATACCTACATTTGAAGGCTTGGTCGCATATCCCAAGTCCTCCCTCTATTTTGTTTCCATATCACTTTCTGAAAACTCCAATCTTTATGTATGTGTATATATATCTTCGTCTGATAGAAATTTAGCTGTAGCTGCCATATTACCATGTCGGTACATAGAGAACACAAAATTGTAAACAAGTCATAGTATACAAAATTTCATCATGTACCAGTTTATCTAGCACACCTTAGGAAAAGACATTCAGTCAGCATCTGCCTCTGGCACCACGACCTGTCTCCCATCTCTGCCTCGGTTACAGCTACCAACGTGGCCCCAATGACATTCTTCACTATGCCCCTGGTCATCAGCACGTCTTTGTTTATCTTTCTGTTTTTTCATCTTTGAACCACTTGCATTTGCTTTTAAGTTACTTGGCAAGGGCAATATATTGCCTACACATTTCCGATAACTGAAATCCTCCACTGAGCCATCTTTCCGGATGATGTAAAAACAACGGCAATGGGGTACAAAGTCTCGATTCAACCTTACTTGAAAAGCCTTAATTCCAACACCTATCTTCTGCTTTGCTTCCTGATGGCCTCTTTTCAGTAAGTCCTCCAGCATCAGATGTTCATACTGAAAAATCATGAAAAATACGACAGCAACAATTTTTAGTTTAATTATCATAAAAAGTCAAATTTTGTATCTTTCTCTAAACAAACCCAATGCCTTCTCACTATTCTCACCTGCACATCACTCATATGTAGAAAACACTTTCTGATTTTTCAGCATACCTAGTGGTCTCAAATTCTGTGTGTTTTACCCCGTCTCATTTGATAAGTCAGTATTTTGGCTCTCTTACCAGGATTTGATACGTTGCACTTTGTTCTCTCGATAAACTAGCTTTAAAACTTTTTTCTTCCATGAATAAAATTAGAAAAACATCTAATGGAAACAATAGAAATGGAACTTTTAAAGATAGGATGAACATAGGTCATTGTCAACAATAAGGATCACAATAGCCCTTTTCTTAAAATGACATAAATAGGCCATCCTCTTTTCATATTGGTAGATCTATTTTTTGTAGCTTACAAATATGCTGCAAATATTTCAGGCACCCCAGTTTTTACTTGCAATCGCCTCCAAAATCTGAGGTTGTATATCATTTTCAAAATAGATAGCTATTTTATTCAAATATATCAAAGCATCAGCACAACACTGGGCAAGCTCTTCTGTTCAAATAACAGAAAATAAATCCAAATTCTTTTCTGTTTTTAATGCTCACTTGGTGATTTTAGGAAGCAGTGTTAGAGCATCTCAGTATGAATCTTAGTGGCATTCCAGTTTGAGTAGAGCATATGTTTCGTAAGCCTAAAATTGGTGGCTTCTTTTGTGAAGACAGGATTTGAACCTCCAAACCAGAAAGAATTCGATAGATGCTACTACTACAGTCATGGGTTCAAATCCTGTCTTCGTAAGGAAATCACTGAGTGATAAGGGTTTGGTAGAATATTGTGAAATATTGATATGTGCTCTCCATTCAAGGACTTCTTATCTATAATATGTTTCCTGAAACTTATCAACATCTATTCAATCCATTACCAGGTTGATTTTCCTATCTTTTTTGTTCTACTTTTTCTTCACAAGAGAGTTTGGCCATTTGCATAAGCTTAATGTTCCCTCTTGAATACGAGCACCCCCAGAAACACAAACTTTCCACCTTGAATACATGTTTGAAGCACTAAGACTCCATGAGTTCATTATATTGAGACTGCACCTCCAAACCAGCTATTGATTAGAGAAACATGCTGCTCATTACAGGCACAAGATGTAACCGACTGCATAGTCCTTCAAATTGAAGCAAATGTAGCAATTACAAAAAACTTTGTGAATCAACATCGTACATCATTTGATTTCGAGAGCCTTCCTCATCTGTAACATCAAGATGGGGCTCAATGCCTGAGAAACTGAGACTGCAATGAGGGAAATTATTGGATTTCGATAATGAGATGTTCCAACTCAACACCCTTGCTGACACAATTGAAACGCAGCTAATAAATGGATACCAATTAATGCCCTATTACAATATGCATAAGACCACCCAGGAGGCAGCAGCTCTTTTGAGCAGACAGGTCACTGTATTCCTGCCAGAGGTTGCTCTAGTACACCCCAAGCCAGATTGCATGACACGGATGAAGGCAACCCTGTTTCTTGCCGGCTTTCAAGGTCAAACAATTGACTAGGAACACGTCAGCATCACCATTAACACCAAAATGGCCATTGCCAAGGATGGCCACCCTTGACCATCAGAAGATAAACGAACATCCTGGACATTACCTAGCCCCCAAGCAACCTGAGCATACCCTCTACACAGCCACCATTGGAGAGACAACTAACCATGACTAGAAGAAAAGGTGCACAGGGAACCACAGCCTCATAGCCCTTCAATTACCAACCAAGCAATCTCACAAGCCCAGTTCTTCCACAAAATTCGATTCAGAGGCATCTGCAGCTACAATCCCAATGGATCATGTTTGCCAACCAGCTGTGCCAAAGACACTTCCAGGTGGATTCTTCTTGAGGAAAACGAATCCGTGTTATAGACCTTTCCGCACTCCCAAAAGCCAGCCATCAATGACCTTGTAAATCTACTGGCAGCAGGATTGGAAGGAAAACCCGTTCTTTACACCTCTACCATGCAATAGAGGTCTGAAAATGGAATCAGGCAAAGCTTTCAACCTGGGAGATCAAAATGGCTGAAATTGCCACAGCTTACTTACGATGCCTAAATTCACGCTCATAAGAGATGTACATACTAGGTTCTCTTTGTACTTAAGTTTTAAGGATAATTTCCGGTTGTATCCGAAATCCCACTTTACACTAGTTCCCCATTTGGATTTCAGTCTTTTGCAGGCCACATACATGGCAAGTGATACATGTGTCTGTAGATCCAAAGCTAAGAATACTGCTGACAATGAGCTAACCCTCTTACAGTCTTTCTGACCTAAACCTACCATACCCTACAGCACCAAAGGTGTCATGTATGAACTAGGAGAAAACTTAAAAGATCATTGCAACATAGTCCGTCCACTATCTAACATCAATTTAAGAACAGGCTACAAGATGAAACTTATACAAGAAACTAAGCATCAGAAATATCCAAGACTACAAATAAATATATTATACACGATCTTTACAGTCTAACTCTATTTAGAGGAATGATTCTATAAGACTCCATAGTCATAACCTCAGTTGGTATAAGTTTTCAAACAAATATCATAAGCTCATATGAACAATCCCTTCATTGTGCATTATGATATAGTGAATGATGAGATTTGGTCAACTGTGATCATTTCTGAAGTATATGCTAAATCCAAAAAATAACCCTAATAGATCCAAAACATTACAATGAGATTAAATCAATGGTGCCAGGCTGTTCAGATTTGAAAACAGAAAACAGGTATGTTTATCAGAAAAATAATCATCATCTGTTAGCAATTAACATCAAAAGCTTTATGAGAATTACATGAGTTTACAAAATTTCACAACAGTTACACCAACTTCTATTCTCAGCATCTGGAAATGCATGGTCACTTGTAGACGTAAAAACAAGATGTCAATATTATATTCTGTGATATATTAACATACTTCCTGGAACAATATGAACCATGAAAACCTGCATGATCATGCTTACAGAAGAAGCATTCTTGGTATTGTCCCACGATCTTAAATTTATTTGGGCTTTAGGAACACTTTCTTGTTACATTTTGCAAAACTCTACAATTCTTCATAAAATAGGAAATTATACTGATACAATGTCATCCTTTCGGTCACAACTGTTAGAAAAATAAAGAAACTAGCTTCGCAAGTCTTTTAACATAGATAAGGTTAAATACATTTTATGCATGTCAAACTGGAGATTATGTTAATCATAAGTCAGAAATAAATTATTGCAGCCACACCTTAAAAGTTTCTTTAATGCTTCTCTGATAGAATGGAATCCTCTATTTACAAAGTCAGAATTATGTTACTAAATTTGAATATCCTGTTCTTAGCTCTAACAACTTGAACAACAAAAAAAATTAAGACATAGAAATGACATGAAAGTACGCAATATTCCCATATAATCCAATGGAGATATTAAAGGAAGGGGGAGGGGATTGCACCTTGTTAACATCAACAAGGAGTGGCCATCCATGAAGCAAAACATAGAAATAGTCGAGCATTGCTTTTGAAGATTCAAAGAACATTGGTCCAACCATAGCCACCTTCTTTCCACCAGCAGCAGCAGGCCGAGGTGACCAAATAACATCTGCTCTGCTGCTATTGTTGAGGTGAGCTTTACTGTCACCAATACCATCATCTTTTCTCTTGATATTACCTCGATCACTAGATTCTTTGTTATCATCGTCACCAAGCCCCTTATCGTTTCCTTCACCGGGATCTGCTCTGCAATTCGTTTGATCAGGATCGGCATGGGAACGTTCTGGGGAAACTTCTTCAAGCCGGGGTCTTTTGGTAGAACATGCGACTGAGGGATCAGGAAGTAGAGGAGAGGGAGAACATGCTACGCTATCTTCTTCTTCTCCTCCTCCATCTTCTTGTGATCGCGCTCGTTTCAGCCCTTTCTCTGCGCTACTCATCCTTACAGTTGAATTCGCTCATTGTACGTATCTATCTATACTTGATAGTTTTCAGCTCATTTCGCTCGCACCACTCTGGAACCCTAAATCAACACCGTCAAAGTTCTCCAAATGATCTCAGTTGTAGCTAGTTGTAGCAGTTAAGCCGTCTATTGAGTGTGTAGGGAATGTCGGCATGCTTTGTTGAGGGGCATGCTTCCAAACCTAGTACTGAGAGCTTATAGATTTTTGCCGCAGGAAAGGAATTGATTAGCAACTATTGAGCTTGTAATAATTATAGTGTGACCCATTGATTAACAAACGTGGTGCGACCAGGCGTAATGCTTGGCCATGGGTTGTTTGCCCTTCTCAAGTTACCTGCGGCTACATTCTTTTGTTGTGATTAACCCACACTCCATCTCATTAACTTGATGTTTGTAGGAGTTCCTCTGTGTCATCGATAGCTTGTTAGATACCATTCCTTTGCCTTGTCTTCATTTCTTCGTGCGATGATGGCACTATGTTTCACGATTGGTGTTGTGAATGGTCGATGAGCTAACTTATGATAGTGACTGAATGACAAATAACCAAAATCCATGAACCACACTTAGATATAGAAAATTATAGAGATGCAAACTATCATGGGTACCAAAACAAAAATGCTTATATGTATATTTGAACCTATGACCTTTAGCCACATAAACTCAAATCTTATCAATCACACTATCTTACTTTAATAAATAAATATTTTTTTATATTTTAATACTTTATAATATCTTAAAGCATTATCATATTAATATTAAAAACAACTTGCGAGTCTGTTGACATCGCAAGTCATCTGAGCCACCTAGTGGCAATCACGCATGCAAGCCACATGGCATTCATGCATGCAAGCTATGCAGCAACCATACATGACAGCCACGTGACGAGAATGCATGAGGCCTAAAACAATATAAATACTGAGTTGGTCTCAATAGTAAAACCTTCCAGTTCAATGCCAATCACTACAAGGTATTGGTCAATTTACCGCGAAATTTGATCTGCAAAAGTTTTAAAAAAATCGCAACAAAACTCGCGGCAAATTTTTGTCGCGAGTGTTACCGCAAGTTTTCACTCGAGTATATACATGAGTATATACGTAACTATATATGCGAGTATATACGCACGTATATATACAAAAATATACACAAATTTACCGCTTCTGTACATGTGTATATACGCAAATATATACATAAAATTAAATTAAAAAAAGAACAATAACCTCATTTTATTTACTTTTCTATATTTCTTTTTGTTCTCAATTTGAGAACATATATATCTTCAAAAGCTTGTTCATTTCAAAAAGCTTCTTCATTTCAGAACTCGTAAGATGAATGAGAAACTCAAGTCCTCACGGCCTATTTGTACAAGATGCCTGTCTGAAAACTATTTATATGAGATATTTTCACTTCTTACTTGTTTGTCTCCTCTTGTATGTATTGATTTATCTGTATATGCATACATATAGACATATTTATCTTTACTAGCAAGCATACCTACATATTCATCAATATATACATTCATATTCACTTGTATATGGAGATAAGATAGATCATATTCATCTGTATATACATATATGCATGCATATAGACCTGTATATTAAAATGTAGATGTATATTCTCATTTATACATTCATACATACATATTCACCTAGATATGCATACATACATGTATATTCACCCATACGTGGATACCTACTTATATATTTACCCATGTATGTTTGTTGTGTGCTGCAACATCGATGCAAATTAACTTATATTAGTTGTTTGTTGTAACATAGACACATTGTTTGCTGCAACATAGCTGCAAATTATCTTATATTAGTATGTATTCTCTTCTATATACATACATACATGCATGTTCACCTATAATGTACATGTTTGCTTCATATTCGCTTGTATATGCATATATACATATATGTACGCATAAATATTAATATATTCATGTATATTTAGATGTATACACGCATATTGGTCTAAATATGTATAGATAATTGGATATTGATCTTTTAATTCCAATTTAGTAAATATATTATATGATTGTATGTTTGATTGATTGGGTAGATCGCTTGATTGCTTCCAATGAGGTGATGGGTTCAAATCTTTCTTGGGACACAATGTTGTAGTATCGTCTCAGCAAAATTTTGTGTTTATTGTACATTTTGCCACGACGTTGCTGCAACATAGCCGCGCTGTTTCTTACAACTTTACTGCAACATAACCGCATTGTGTCCCGCAACTTTGCTACAATATAGATGCGTCGTTTGCTATAACATAGCTGCAAATTAACTTATATTAGTAGGTATTCACTTGTATATGAATACATACATGCATATTCATTTTTTCATGCATAATTGTGTGTGTATGCATATATATATGCGGATTCGTCTATATATGTACATATTTCATGTATATTGACTTGTAAATGGCTAGATACGGGTATATTCACCCGTGTATTGAAACTTACATGCAAATTCACCTGTATATCTATGTAGACATGCATATTCCCTTACAACATATTCCCTTGTATATGCATACATACATATATATATATGCATAAATATTAATATATTCATGTATATATACATGTATATTTAGATATATACACACATATTGGTCTATATATGGATAGATAATTGGATATTAATCATTTTATTTCAAGTTTAATAAATATATTATAAGATTATGTTAGATTGATTGGGTAGAATATTTGATTGTTTTAAATTAGGTGATAGGTTCAAATCTTGCCTCGGACACAATGTTACAGTATGGCAACAAAGATGTGGGAAAATTGTGTGTTTACTACACATTTTGCCGCGTGTTTGTTGCAACATAGCTGCAAATTAACTTATATTTGTATGTATTCACCTATATATGCATTCATACATGCATATTCATTTAAATATTCATTTTTTCATGCATATTTGTGTGTGTATCCAGAGATATATTCAGATTCGTGTATATATGTACATGTTTGATGTGGATTGACCTGTAAATAGTTAGACATAGGCACATTCACCTATATACTGAAACATACATGCAAATTCACTTGTATATCCATCAATACATGGATATTCACCTACATATACATATATATGTTTGATTCATATTCGCTTGTCTATGCACATATATATATATATATATATATATACACACACATAAATATTCATATATTCAGGTATATCTACATGTGTATGTAGATTTGTATGTATATTTAGATGTATTCACATATATTGATTTATAGATGTATAGATTTCAAACATTGTAAATAATAATAATGATGATATATTTAGTAGATATATTATATAATTGTCTATTAGACCAATTGGCTAGATTACTTTATTGTGTGAAATGAGGGATTTAGAAGCTGTTGCTAAACTGACAGCCTACTACGTCTAAAGTTGTTGCCTTTTAGTGACATGGATATTAGGTATGTCTTCCTCAGATTCATATATGTCTCAATTGCTAGCAATCTTGATGATATGTATGCGAAGTGTGGAAACGTTCGTGAAGCATGCAAAGTATTCGATTGCATAGATGATCCTGATATTATTTCTTGGGGATCTATTGTCAGTATTGCATATGCCTTGGATGTGTAATCAGGCCCTGTGGTATAAACTAGTTGTTGCATTTTGCAAATATTTTTCATTAAAAGTGATGCTTATTTTTGTTTATGGACTGAATTAACATTTAATGGAAGCAACCATCTTTCTCCCCTAACCACATTGGGGCGTAATTCCAACTATTGATTCCAAATGTTGAAGAGACGAAACGATGTTTGTCCACATCTTCTCAATGAAGCTCAAATTCATGGTTTTAACTGAATAATTAGGTAGTTTGTGCAATGCAACTCGATGTAATCTTGTACTCTTTAGAATCTGTTAGTGACCACTACTCCACTATAGTTAATGAGTCCTTGTTGCTTTGATTCATTTGTATTCTTCTCTCTTGAGCTTTGATCTTATTGATTAATAACCATCCTCTTATAACATCAACTTGAGCTTGATCTATCATCAAAGTAAGAAAAAAAGACCAAGACATGTTTGGGCCCTCTCCCAATTACTAAAAGCTTCCAACATAGAGAATTTAAGTAGATATCTCTTGGAGGTAAACCAATATATAGAGAGAGTAAACTACCAAATGATAATTGTTCTAATTTTTGCTAACACTCTAGATGCTAAGTTTCAAAATCATACATTGTCACAGGAACATGCGCTGCCTTGACTACAAGTTCTATTTGGGATATTGTCTAGATCAAAACAAGTAGTGACAGGTCCAATGTCAAAACCTTTTACCAGTCATCCTTACACTGTTGCATTGACCATTAGAAGAAAACATCACATTTAAGCTTTGATTCCATACCATATTCTTAACTGAGGCATCATCGCAAGACTGGTACATTTACATGATCATTTTGTGCTTTGGAGTCCAACTCAAAGATGGGGCCATGGATCTGAGTGGAGCTCATAATCCTATTTGAGTTCCACCCATAATCTGACGTAACACTTGTTCTTACAGACAGCTCAATTATATCTGTGGCCCACAAAGAGAATGAAATCAAGGTTTGGGCTGGGCATATAGAATTATAGCCCATCATATAAATCAATACCAAATTCAGTTGGGATCATCGGATGAATTGATCTTCAATCATTTGCATCTACATTGTTTATGGGACCGATTGCCAAACATAACGATCCGCATGATGATGTATGGAATCATCACATCAACTCATCTTCAATAATTTGCTATCTCTACTTTGCTTATGACAGAATCTCAAAGCATAAGATCCGCATTATGGGCATGTGACCACCACAAATCCTCATGTACATACATAGATACATACATACATGTGTTGATCTACTGTTCCAAACTTGTGGAACCTTGATGGGAGGTTTAGGGCCACGATGGTACATAACTCTTGATGGTAGTGCTCGAGATGACTGCAAATAATAGAGATTCGATGCCATTAGCATCTGGTCCAAAGCTCTAGAAGGGCTGCTGCTTTTTCATTCCCAAGAGAGAGATAGAGACTTCATGAAAGCACGACATGCGAAAGAGTCATAGAGCTGACTTCACTTTCGATTAGACACATGATTTCAATTGAAGAAATCATGTACATAATACAGTAGAATAAACATCTACATTGGCATATCATTCCAAAGTGATCTTAGGCTTGATGCTTAAGCTGTTCAAAAGCAGATTGTTGTTGATGAAGAAAAGCTTGTCTTCCGCACATCATTGTATTTGAGTTGCCTTTAAAACTCTGACATAATTTCACCTTTCAAAGTGTGTAAATCTCCCTCGAAAACTTGCATATGTTTTTGTCTCAAATTGCCCTCAGCATATGATTAAAAAAAGAAACGCAAGGAATCAGGACATGGGTCACAATTTTTTATACCAAAGTTATATGGTGGTGGCAACATTACTGAGTAGAAAAAGGTAAATATATTTGAATCTTCAACCAAGGCCAAAATGCTACCTCAATCTAAATTAACAAAAGAGGGATGATAAAAAATGTAATCCTTCACACATATATCTACCCATAGAAATCCAAATTTTGAGCTATTACCAAAGAAGGTTATTGATGGCTACCATTTGCGTTACCATTAGCCACAAATTCAAAACATTAGTTATAAGTCAAATACATTTGTAGACATCATTAGAAGTTTCTTTATTCGAAATTTGATTGTGACAAATAAAGGCGAATTCTCAATTACAAACAATATTCAACATTTGACAAAGAACTCCATCTATGATTAGAATAGATATTATCGATCAAAGATCTGCCAACATATTGGGTTTTGCTTGGGTTTTGCTTTTAAATCGATGTTCATGGATATTATGGAACTTTTTTATTTGCGCGTCATAAACACATATATATAGGTTTTGATTTTAAATCGATTTTCATGGATATTATGAAATTACACCCCAAGCACTTGAAAGCTCGGATTCATTATTAGGCTCGGATTATAAGCCCTTCCTTTCATGGTGATAAAAATAATGATGAATATATCTTTTTTTCTTTTTTTCCTTATTTGCTTTTACTTAGCATGGACAAACAGCTTAAAGGTCTGCCGACAACCATACCAGGCTTGCTTCTTATGGCTCGAAATATCTACAGAGATTTAGGTCTCTCTAAAGAGGAGCATGATGAGCAAATGGAGATTTTGAAGATGTTATCCTTAAAAGAGCAAAATAATGATCGGTAAGGATTGGAGGAGGTAAATGAGAAGGAGGTAGAGATGCTAATGAATTTGAATTTGTAAATTTTCACATATATCAATGGTATGTTTATTTTTTATAATATGAGATTGGTGAAATCAAGAAAGAGTGTCACAATATCTATATATGCATGCATACACATATTCCTTTGTATATGTATATGTATATATACATGCATATTCATCTATATATGCGTACACATGCAAATTCATCTATATATGTATGCATACACATATTCCTTTGTATATGTATATGCATACATACATGCATATTCATCTGTAAAGGATTGCTATGATTTCTATTATACAATTGCATGTTTGACCAATTAGCTACATCACTTGATTATGCATGGGTTCAAATCTTCATTGTGACTCAAAGTTGGTTGCATCTAAATTTGACACCTAGAAAAAAAATTTCAACAAGGTCACCGTAAACACATGGCAACATTGTGGCGAATTCTCGATAAATTTCAAACATGATCTAACAAAGGGTAAGGGAATTAACAAGATTCTTAACTATCTCTATATATCAGTTATGTGAGGAAGGAAAGGACATATTTGTGTCGTAGTTTTAGCAACTCCATCATCTACCTTACAAGGGTTGGAAGTCCAACCACTCGAAAAGTACAGAAAATTCTCTTGTGTGGTTGATAAGGTGATAGCCAACAGACTACCAGATCGTCGACCATAATTGACCAATTGACTTGAAACTAGGAAAAAGAGTCTCCATGGGGACCAATTTATAACCTTACGCCCACGGAATCAGAGATTGTTTGACAATATATGAAGGGAGAACTTGGGAAATGGGTTTATCTAACATTTGACATCTCATGTTGGTACACTCATCTTTTTTGTCAAGAAGAAAGATGGTCAAATTCGTTCGGTTGAGAATTATCGAGATTCAAATAAAGTGACTATTCTAAATAGATATTCTTTACCATTGATCTCAAGCCCTTTGAAATGCCTCAACGTATCAAAAATTTTTAGAAAGTTAGATCTCCGAAGTGTATGTAACCTTGTTCAATTTTTTTCTTGGGGATAAATGGAAGATTTCCTTCTGCACTCACTACAACCATTTTGAGTATATACTGATGTCATTCGGTCTCATGAATGCACCTGTACTTCTCAACATATTGCAAATAACATTTTTGAAGGTTTTCTCATATCTTCATCATAGTCTACCTGGAGGAAATATGTTGATTTACTCAAAAATTTAAGAGAAGCATGAGATACATACACATTTGCCAAATATCGCAGCAGTTGTGAGAATATGGTCGCTATGCAAATTGGAGAAGTGGAATTTTGGGGGTATATAGTCTTTGCAAATGTGATCTCTATGGATCCTACAGAGGTACAAAAAATTTTAAATTGGAAAACACTATAATTAGTGCAAGATGTGTAATGTTTTTTGGGGCTCACAAACTTTTACCACAAGTTTATCAAAGAACTTGTGGGTCATGTTACAATTCCCCAAATGCTAGTTGAAGTTTTAGATGGCTCTAAATATGAGGTTGCTACCCTTCTCAACTCCAAGATCGTTCGCAATCAATTTTTTTCTTTGGTTGATTTGCTAGGCTATATAACTAATGATCAAACATGGGAGCTTGTAGAGAATTTTAAAAATGCTTTTAACATATGGTTATGGCATTTCACAACAACTATCCTTAAAAAGAATCTTGAAAATTCTTTCGACATGGTAATTGCATTTCACAACTATCTTAAAAAGCAAAGTTTAAATTCAAGTCTTACAACTCATGGAACTCATCATAAAAAAGGACATATAGGGTCTATATAGGAACATATAGGACTTAGATACATGTGTCAAAGCTTTAGCTAACATGATAATATATTTCTTAATTATATATAAAGAAAAGAGCTTTTTAGACTACGTTATTAGAACATTCTAAAATATTATAATTTTTTTTATAATCTTAAATATTTAAATGAATACTCGATAAGAAATTATAAATAGGTATTCATTCTTTTAATAAAAATCATTCGGTTTAACGCCACTCTTTGGCACTCTTATACGTCGAGTTTTCGAGTAATTTATATCTTGTATTCTTGTCATTATCTTATCTTTCTCTTCTTGCTATAGTATTCTACAAGCCTTAGTCATAACACCAAGATGCATAGTTGTGGCAATCTAGCTTCTCTATTGGAAGTGTGTTAGCCATTTGTGCATTTATCTTGTCTGTTCCTCTTCTTGTTTCTTTTTTGTGGCAACATTACAAAAATGACAACTGTTTCGAGCGACATGTCTCTTGGTCTCTCATGGTTGAGCGAGGTGTTCGATTTGCAATCCTCACGCTTTGATACCATGTAAAGTATGTCATGAATAAAAGCAAAGACCATGTGCAAGAGAGAGAAAGAGAGTACACAAAGGAGGGGGATGAAGCAGAGAATATACAAGAGAAGGAGAAAGAGATAATTGTATTATGCAAAATGCTTCAACAATCTTAATATGCCCATGGTTAGGCATTATATACATGAGGATACAAGTACATGTGTTCAATGTAGTTGACCGAGTCTAAAAGTAAACTAACAATGGAAGATGAGTACAATCTTGTCAAGGAATAAAGTTATTCCTTGACTACATTTAAATCAGACAAGCGACCTAGGATTTGCACTCTAAGTAGATTAACTAGATCTTAATCTAGTTATTCCTTATCCACAAAGTTCACTTTTTTATGTGGTAGCTACATGGAGTGTGACTCTTTTTCTATGTGTTAAGCGACTCTTCTTCTATGATTGTGCTGTAGTGCAATGACACAAGTTGAACTTGTTTCTCAACATTTGACATAAGACAACCGTGGGGAGAATAAGTAAAGTTGATATTTCAACAAGATAAAGATACCTGTAGTAAATAATCAGGAATGAAAGGTTATCTCTTGAATTGTTAGCGCGCGGAAAGCTGGCTCTGAGGGCATGACGTTAGAAGATAACACAATATCCTTACTAAATTGGCTTTGAGATGTTGAAATCTGGTATCTTGAATTAAGTTCAAAAGAAACAAAAAAGGCCCCTTTACACCCACCTATATGGTGATGATTCGGTAACTGGCAATGAGGCTCATTTGTTCGGCAACTTCAAGATGAATGACATGAACGAGCTCAGGGTCGAAGTTATCTAAACCCTGTGGACAGTATTTTGGTGACTCAACGTCACATGACCTAAAACCTTCTATGACCAGATGTAAGCAGATCTCTCGTCCCCTCTCAGCTATAATCTAAAAGTTGCATAAAGAATATATAACCCTACCCAATATTGGCAAATTTACTTCAATTTTTGAGGAATGAGAAGAGGATGTGAAAACTTAAGGGTAGGGGAGGTAGGCTAAACAGTTAGTTAGGGCTTGTCTACAATTACGGGGTGCTAAGATTGACGGATGTATCAGGAGGCCAAAAGGTAATCTTATACAACAATACTGTTACGGAAAAAGATGCATGGGAAAGAAAAGAAAGGAAAAAGGCGAAGTAGGTAAAGATAAGATAAAAGTGGCGTGAGATTTTGGCATATGTTACACAGGGGGCTGGTACCCAACATCCTAAATGTCCACTTTCTGCCCTCATTCCTTCGTTCCACCACTTTATCATCTTCATCCTTCTAAAACCCTTATCATCATTAAGTACTGCCTAGCGGATAAATTAAAGAGCACCCTTAACGCATCTCTAATCACGTGCGGCATGGGCCTTAACAACAGAATGCTGATTATTACTACCCATGGTTCAGTTTAAAGCCACCCAATAATTGAGAGCGAGCCTAAATTACTCAAAGGCCTTCTAGATAACCCTTAAGAAACTAAACGATTACAAGGTTAATATATGTACCACTCCCCTATACTAGAAATTGGGGTTGCCATGTTGTTGGGGTTGCAATAATGATGTCCATCCAAAGTAAGAAAAACAAAATGGGGAGCGCGGATAGACAGGTGCATTGAATGAGGCGAATTGGGTGTGAATATGTATGTAGTTTGTGTCGAAATGAAATGCAAAGAAGCTCTTGCCTAGAGGAGACTCGAAACTAGTCTCTTATGTATCGTGTTGGGTCAGTACAAAAGATAAAGTTGCAGTGGAGGTGGAGGCTATCAGCATTCAATGCTTTGACAAGACATCTGCAGAAGAAAGACGAAAGATACATTAACGCCTTGTTGAATAAGAAAGGTGACAGGAAAAGGAGACATATTGATAGTAAAGAATCCGACTGCTGGGAGGGGGATAGACTGGACAGATATAGATAATACATAATACCTCCGTGAGAAAGAAACACAGAGGATCGCAATTGCGCATTGCATGCACCCATTTTCGATCCATCCATCAATGGTGCATTTTAGAAGAGCAATGCATCTTTTCACCGTTTGCGCTCGCTCAGATGGGTTGGGTGCATCTATCTGTATAGGGAAAACAACATATCTCAAGGAACGTTCACATTACAGGAATGAAAAAATTGGCGGAATCTTGCACTTGCTGCAAAATACGATTGATTACATACATGGAGAAGGAGAGAGATGGATAGGAGCAACCAACGCACAACCAACAAATAGTGTGTGTGTGTGTGTAGTAATAGCAGCATAATCATGCATCCGTCGGCTACAAGGGACGCGACTCAGGGAATCCATCCGGCTACGGCAGCAGGAGTGGTAGAAGTAGGTAGTAATAGTAGAAGCAGAGCAGTGTCTAGTAGAGTATAGAGGTGGAGGAAAGAACGAACTCAATCAAATAAAAGACATTATTATTGGATTCATTCAACGGGGGTGGTTGCTGCTGCTGCTGCCGCTTGCTGCTGCTGCATCTCAGGCTCCAAGATGGCTTGGAACTTGAGCATGGCGTCGGGGGAGAGGCCGAGGAGCACGTTGATGCTCTTGCGGGCCTTGCCGTGGGAGAGGAAGAGGACGACCTCCTTCTCGGGGAGGGTGACGGGGCCGCTGTGCAGGGGCTCGCCCCACCCGAAGTCGGAGGTGTGGAAGGAGAGGCGCGACCAGGTGGTGATGATGAGGCTGGCGGCCAGCGAGGGACGCGCGCGCGTGGCCTCGAAGAAGTCGATGGCGGAGCGCATGTAGTCGTCGTCCACCAGCGCGATGGCCTCCTGCACGTGCCGCACCGCGCTCGACAGCGGCTGCCGCCGCAGCTCCCCGGCCTCCGCCAGCGCGAACGTGAGCACGATGCCGTTGCCCATGTATCCGCGCGGCAGCGGCGGCTCGAACTTGGCCCGCCCGTCCACCGCGAACAGCAGCTTCGTCTTCTGCTCCTCCTTCATCCCCATCGCCTCGCTCCGCGCCCTCCACACCAGCCCCGCCAGCGCCTCGAACGTCGTGCACTGCCTCGCCAGCTTCCCGTCCGCCATCGCCTTCTTCTTCAGCCGCTCCAGGTCCTCCGGCGCGAAGCAGAAGGAGCGGTGCACCATGTTGTGCGCGTCCAGCGACAGGTCCTGCAGCGCCGACAGGTCCTCGATCTGCAGGAACTCCGTGTGCGGGTGCTTGATCTGCGGCGGCACGCGCGCCGCCAGGATGCTGCGGTCCAGCGCCGGCGGCGTCGACAGCGCCGCGCCCCGCGCCGTCTCCGCCCACGAGTTCACGAACTCCATGGCCGCTATGCCGTCGAACATGCAGTGGTTCATCGCCAGCCCCAGGACGAAGCCTCCGCACTCGAACTTGGTTACCTGCGCACGCACGCACGTACGTACGTACGGTGTGTATTGCTTGCTCTCTCTCTCTCTCTCTCTCTCTCTCTCTCTCTCTCTCTCTCTCTCTCTCTCTCTCTCTCTCTCTCTCTCTCTCTCTATATATATATATATATAGATTTCTACTACACACAGACCGATCGATCGTCTATCTATTATCGAACCGAATGGATCGATGGATCTCATCCTGCCAATAAAATTAAACAAACAGCCCACCTCACAGCTCGGCTTACCTGCACTACCACCGGCGGTGTTTCCAGAATGTTGCTGGCGCCCGGCACCTGGTAGATGAGCTTGCCCAGCCTGGCTGGATCGGGCTTCGTTAGGTCTCCCAGATCCGCCACCGAGCCCGTCGCCTCCGCCTCCACGAACACCACGCCCTGCCCGTAGCAATGCACGTTCAGCTTGCCCTCCGGGCTGATTCCCAGCCTGCCCGCCAGCGGGTAGTAGTGATTCAACACCTTGGCCAAGGAATCCCTGAGCACTTGCCCTGGATCCTTCCCGGCGTTCTGTGCCTCCGTCGCCGCCTCGAACATGTACACAGTTTGCACGATCACGGCGATGTTCTGGTCCAGGTTTGACAGGAAGTACACCGTATTCTCTGTGGGTTCCGAAGGCGTCACCAGGCTAGGCTGCTGAAGCTTCACGCTGAAGTCGGCGGCAGGGAGGGGAGCAGCTTCGGCACCCATAGCTAGGCTAGGCTAGGCACTACCTACCTACTTGCTACCTACCCACTGCTCGCTGCTAGCTCGCTGCTTGTTGCGTGCTTAGTTTAGTAATCGATTTTGATTGATCACTGCGCGAGACGAGAGAGAGCTGGGTAAGCGGGACGAGGAACGGATGGAGGCCACCTGAGATTCTCTCTTGATTATTATTATACTGAACGGATCGCTAATTACTGCACTTAAATGAAGGGTTAATAATAATAAGCTGCTAGCTCATCCACATCCGCCGTTACGCAATATATACAGGAAGAAGAAGAAGAAGAAGAAGAAGAAGAAGAAGAAGGGAAGGGCCCATGTGCGCTCATTGATTGATAGATAGATGGAAGATGGAAGGCCCATTTACTTCGCCGCCTTCAATGCTGATAAATCATGAGAGAGAGAGAGAGAGAGAAGAGGAAAGTAATTCTAAATGGCTTAGTATTTAGAGAGAGAGATAGGTGGCATTGAACTGGTACGGGACGTCCACCAACCCACCATCTGACTTTTGTCCGGCTATGCATGTGTATGTACATGTATATGGAGTCTGGGGTCTGGACATGGATGCACAACATGTATATCTGCGTTTGAATTCACACTTTTTTTGTGCCTTCTGCTCTCCTATCTTTGTGTCCTCCATGATCAACTCATTCCATGCTCTTTCCTACCCGTTGATCCGATAGTGAATATCTATGTCTCTAGCTGGAAGGCATCCCCTACATATTAACTTGTCCAAACAAATTCTATCATTTATCTAACATTTTTAAACGGATTGGCTCGAGGGGCTATGCATATTTTGTTCTTATCTAAGTGAGTGTTCCTGGATGCAAGTCCTCCCAAAAGCTTTTAAGAGCTGGCCTGTTTGGGCATGGTCACCTTCGCTCAACATTTTAGGCGTGGCAAATCGTAGATCTCTTGGGAATGTGAAGTAACGTGACTTAGTTGTAAAGCTTGTGGCTTACCATGCTTCTAGACGACCTCTCATAGTTAAATTTTAATGTTGTTTCTAAAGAAGATTCGAAGATATGAGATCCGACATACTTAAAGCTTACCCAGCTGACTTGTTGCCTCTCTGACCCTAGGAATGTATTTACTTATTATTGGATTTTCTCAGTCATATTCTAATAGACCCTCGAACTTGTGTGGACAGAAAGAAGCAAGCGTTGATTCTCATGAAAAAAACACAGCCTTCCTCCCCCTTTCCCCGCAATCAGTCCCAAGGCTTTATAGCCTCTTGGTTTTTACGTCATGGGCATAATTGTTACATGCATCAATGGCGAGTTTCCCTCCTAAATTGGTTCCCTTGGAGGTGGCGGCTTTGATGGAGTTACTATTGCAAGCCCCCCCCCCCCAAAATGCGAGTTAGGGTTGTGGTATTGAGAAGGGCTTCATGTGGATCACATGGGTGGTGGTGATTGTGTCACAGCCGACGCATTCGAGGCGGTATGTATTAGCCTAGATGCGTTGCAAAACTTTGTAAGGGCTGATCCATTTGTGCGTCAAGGATTTTCTAAGGCCTAGCTTACAAACAAGGTAGTAGTTTAATAGGATGAAGTAGTTTTCCTAATGAGTGACTTCTATGCGTCCATCACCACATTGACATTTCTAGTGAATTGTAGGCACAAGCAGTGAACCAGAGGACCTCATCCTAGTTTTGTTGCAGGGGATCGATGTAAGCCCGTAAGATTGTTTTGATAGTTTTATTCATCCACTCTATCTGCCCATTGGTTGCAGGTGGTAAAGCGAAGTGAATCATTACTTGATGACAAGGGCCTAGGTGAGAGCCTTCAACACTTCTCCTTGGAATTGGGGGCCTTGGTATGATAAAATGTGGCATAGGCATCCATGGTGGAGGATGAACTATTGGAGTAGAGTTTTGGCTACTGAAGAGACAGTAATATTATGTAAGGGCACCACCTCACACTATCGCATAAAATATTCCATGAGGATGAGGATATATCGGTTCCCAAAAGGAGTAGTGGGCATAGGTCTGGTGATGACCATCTCAAAAGGTTCGCGAAGTGAGGTAGGGTGCAATTGCCCTAGCTTTTCATTCAAGCTGTTTATGTGTTGGCAAGTGGGGCACTGTTGTATATGCGTGGTCACATCAGGACGCATCGTGAGCCAATAATGTTGGACCCGAAGCTTGTTTAGCACCTTATGAAATGATTATATGTATGCAGATAGAGGTGAATATAGATGTAATGTATGTATATACATATGAATACACATCATACATGTATATGTACACTTGAATATGCATGTATATATACATATACAGGTAAAAATGCATCATGCATATAAAAAGACTGATAAAAATGCATGCATGTATGCATATACAAGAGAATATATAGGTATGCATATATATGTAGATGAATATTCATGTATGTATGCAAATGCAAGTTAATATACATGATATATATATAGTCACTACAAGGTATTTGTGTGTTTGCCGCGCCATTTACCATGAAATTGCTTCAATAAATTTTCATTAAAAAATGCAGCAAAAATTACGATAAAGTATATATATAATTTTTCATGTTTTTTACCACGAACTTTGCCGCGCCATTTACTGCAAATTTAATAGAAAATGTACCATGCTTTTTACCGCGAGCTTTACCGCGCCATTTATCGTGAATTTAATGGGAAAGTTTACTACATTTTTGTCGTACTTTTTACCACGAACTTACTAGATATTTTACTATAGTACATTTTGTAGTGCCATTAACCATGAAATTGTTGGAGATTTTACTGCACTTTTAATGAGCATTTTAATGCGAATTTATTGGCCATTTTATTGCACTTGTTGACACGCCTTTTAGTACATTTTTTGCGCAAGATTTATTGTAACATTTTTGCTTGAGGACTCGTTTCAACTTCGTTTGCCTCCAAATATACTTTAATGCTCGGCAACTCAGGTTGTATCCTTGAACCAAGAATCAGTTGGTCGTCCATGATCAAGCCGAGACTTAAATAAATCCACATCTCACGTTGTGAATGTATCCGGCGATAATCCTCCTCATCGAGATACGGCCAACGACTAATATACCCATCTACACAAAAACAAAAATTTCCATTAGTTTAAGTTACACATAACACAAATTAATTATATAAAGAGAACAACTGTGAATTATCAAGATAATTACAAACTCCACCGTTAAAGTTAGAGCACCTTTGCTACCCCATCTCACAACACCATGTGAAACAATTTGGGCCGCACTTATAGTGACATGTCGAGTATTGCGCTTCAACACTCCCCATGGCAAGGCCTCCCTCCACTCATAGTCGTGACAGTTCCGGGGCCGCCCACCATCTAATCATTATGGTAAACTAGTTGCCTCCTGGTCTAGTAGTTTGATGATTCAGAATATGCGTGTGTATGGTTTAATAAAGCCAAACCGAGCTCATTACAACGTGCTTAGGTACAAGTATTGATAGTGGAATCCAAATATGATTTACTCGGTTACCCCATCTCTATATGTCGTAGGGCACTACAAGGTATTGGCAAGCTTGACGCGCCATTTACTCCGAAATTTCTTGAACAAATTTTTGTTAAAAATCTTGGAAAAATTCACAAGGACATAAAATATTTGTCGTGTTTTATTGCGACCTTTGCGATGACCTTTACCACGACTTTTACCACGAATTTATTGCGACCTTTACTACAACCTTTACAACGACCTTTACTATACATATAAATGTGACTTTTACTGCACATGTAGATGCGACTTTTACTATACCCCTAGACGCTACCCATACTGCACTTGTAATTGGACCTATAAACGTGACCTCTACTGCACCTATAGCTAGACCTGTAGACACGACCTTTACTACACCTGTTAATGCGAGTTTTATAGCACCTATAACTGAACTTGTAGACAACCTTTGCTACACATGTAGATGCGAGTTTTACGACACTTGTAGACGAGACATTTACTACACTTGTAGAACTAACATTTACTACAACTATAGCTGCAAATGTAGACGTGATCGTTACTGTAACTATAGCTGGAATTGTAGACGCGACTGTTACTGCAAGTTTAGTCGCGACTCTTACTATAAATTTAGATACAAATATTTAAATTAAAAAACCTTTTAAATATGATACTCTCATTTTATTTATTTTTATATATTTCCTTTTGTTCTCAATTTGAGAACATATATATCTTCAAAAGGTTCTTCACTTTCGAAGTTAAGAGTCTGAGAACTCTGAAGATGAATGAGACAAGCCCCCATTACCTATTTATATAGGAGGTCTGTCAAAGACTATTATTTCTTTTTGTTCTCAATTTGAAGCATATATATCTATAAAAGCTTCTTCACTTTAAAGCTAAAGAGTTTGAGAACTCTGAACATGAATGAGGCAAGCCTCCACTACCTATTTATACAGGACGTCTGTTTGAGACTATTCATGTGGAATATTTTCACTTATTACTTGTCTGTCTCCTCTTGTACATATTAATTTATCTATATATGCATACATATAGTGATATTTATTTTTACATATTCACATATACATGGATATTCACTTGTATACATACATGCATATTCATATATATATGTACATGTTTTATGCATATTCACCTATAAATGCATACGTACGTACATATACACATAAATAATCATATATTCATGTATATTTACATGTACATGTAGATGTATATGTATATCAGATGTATAGATGCATATTAATCTGTATGTGTATAGATACATGTAATTTTGTCGCATGTTTTGCTGCAATCTTGCCGTGAGTATTGCTAAAAATTTGCTGCGTTTATTGCTTCAATTTTGCTGCGTCTTTTGCTGCAAATTTGTCGCGAGCTTTGTTGGACAGTTGCTACATTTATTGCTGCAATTTAGCCGCGTGTTTGCTACAAATTTGCCGCGACTATTGCTGGATATTTGTTGCATCTGTAGCTGCAAATTTGCCGCGAGCATTGCTGGACATTTGCTACATCTGTAGCTGCAAATTTGCCGCGAGTATTGCTGGACATTTGCTACATCGGTAGTTGCAAATTTGCCGCGAGTATTGTTGGAGTTTTGCCTCAAATTTAAAGGAAATTATACGATTCTTTTTGCGTAATATTTTGTGATCGAGTGCTGTCTTGATCGATAATTAGCGATACATTGATAAATATAATTCTAATTAGAATTATATTAAAAAAAACCCAAATTACGGATCTGAAATTAAATTTCACCAAATATATTACAATGAGAAACAATACAAGGTAAAAATTATACATTGAAAATTACAATACAAGTTAGGACTATACAAGTTGAACCCAAAAAAACTAAGGAGAAGGGCTATATTCACTAGGGTTATTATCATCGTAAATATCTAACCCTAGTGTATAATGATCAGACCCGAGGTCAGTGTGGGTCGCCTCAGTGTTAGCTGGTGATGATGCGCCGCTTTGCTCGGGGTTTTGCTAGAGTTCCCGAGCATCCGGTACACCTTCACTTGCCTACAAATTGGAATTGTTGCTCGGCACTTCCGGCTCTATGCCCAACCCTAGAATCAACTAGTCGTCCGTGATCACCCCGAGACTTCTGAAATATATCCAGGACTCTCGTTGTCGATGTAATCGGCGATACTCCTCATCCGGATACAACTAGCGACCAACGGCCTCCATTTACACAAAAATATTAATCGCTTTCAATTATTTATACAATCAATTAATAATATATTAATTAAGTACTCATTGTTAGTTTACTAAGATACTTACAAACTCGACCCTTAAAGTTGCAGCACCTCCGCTACCCCATCTAACTATAGACCCTAACATGATCTCGGTCGCATGTGCAGCGACATGTCGAGCAAACTCGTGTTAAAACTGCCCTCCACTCGGCATCGGGAACGCTCTAAGGCCGGCCACCATCTAATCGAGGCGGTAATCCAGCTGCCTCCCGGTCTACTATTGCCTGAGCAGCTCTCATGTATTCGCTCTGACGGTTCATGATATGGCCGAGTATCGTCTGACGAAGCCAAACTAAACTCACTACAAGTGCACAAGCATGGGGTACCGGGTGTGAAATGTAGATATTATCTGCTCGATCACCCCATCTCTATATGTGGAGGGGTCGTACACATTACGGACATGTACTTTCACGAGCTCGAGGAGGTATCGACGCGCACCTCGGGCTAATTGATCAGTCATGATGCCCCCAGTGTCATCGAGTGCGTAGAATAATCAGTCAATGGGGTTTCACGACTAGCTCATTCGCTGCTAGCAGCGACGATATGTGCGCTGCCATCGACATCATCTTCCCCTCCGCAGCACCCATGTCCACGTCCACGTCTCGAACTATGGGAGGCGGGACTCGCACGTGCAGATGTGCCGAGACTCGATCTAGTGTGACTCAAGGCGGGGCTCGCTCTTGACAATGAGGCCGAGGTTGATCCAGGGGACATCTGCCGCGGGGTGGAGCCGATCCTAGGCCGAGTGAGATGGGGAGGTATAGTTGGACTCCCTGCAGTGGAATCCATGGACAGGCGACGATGCCGCTGCACATCATGTTGCACGACAGCACGAGGGCTGTCTCGTGTGGTGGGCCCACCTAGGGGCATGCTGCTAGTTGTCTGGGGTGTGGTGATACCAGGAGTGGTGGCCAAGCTCGCATCAAATGACCCTGGCCGACCCCTCACTAGCGGGACCGGAGGTAAACGTCATGCCATATATGGTTCCATCTTCTCTGGTGGTGGCATGCCACCAAGGTGCTGGGTCATCTGATGCTGCCATTCTCTCATTGCAAAATTATAAGTGCGCCATTCAGTCTCCAAGGTAAGTGGAATTGGCTATCTATCAGCCATCTATCTATATTTTCGGGAGAAAATGAAACAAAAACCTATTATTAAATAAAACCCATTATATGTTAATAAATTTAGGGTTTGATGAAAATTAGGGCTTAGGGTCTAGGGTTTTCTGGATTCATGTAATTTAGGGTTTAGGGTTTGCTAAAATTTAGGGTTTAGGGTTTAGGGTTTCCTGAATTTTAGGGTTTCCATTTCCGCAAGAGCTTTGGACAGGACGAAAACCGGATTACGGGAAGCTGCGGATATTCGGATGCGAGGCGTACGCACTTGTGCCAAGGGATGAGCGTCGTAAACTCGAGTCACGGTCACGGAAATGTACTTTCCTCGGATATGGACCTGACGGAAGTTTCGGCTATTGCTTATGGGACCCGGAGACTCACCAAGTTGTCCGAAGCTCGGCGTGGTCTTCAACGAGTCCGCGATGCACAAGGCTTCGGATCGCCCGATTGAGCTATGGAGAGTTATGTTTTCGGATGTAACTACTCCTTTGGATGGCCCAGCACAACATACGAGGTCGGCTTCACGGTCAGCTAACCCTCTTAGTACGGAAGGAGCCGTACCTGACGAAAATCCGAGTAGCAGTGCTACTATCAGTCTGACAGGGTCGGATGAACCAAGTTCGGACGTGCGAAGTATGGTCGCACTAGAACCGGCTAACCCAGTTGTTCCACGTCGATCGGAACGAGTGTCGCAGCCACCTGAGAGATACACCGATCGGAACACAGTGAAGCATATCTTCAGATATCAAGGTGGCACACAAGACTACTGCAGGCCCAGTGGGCTACACCGACTCGGATTATGCGGGATGTCTCGACACCCGGAAATCGACGTCCGGATATTTCTTCAGATTCGGACATGGCGCCATTTCGTGGAGGTCGAAACTATAGGATTGTACGGCAAGAGTACGACTGAAGCGGGGTACGTAGTTATGTCGGACGAAGCGAAGGAAACGCTTTGGCTCGGACGTTTCGACAATGTAATTCGAAACGGATTCTGACCGTGTTCAGTGACAGCCAGGGAGCCGTCGCCTTAGTGAAGAATCCGGTACATCACAATGCTTCAAAGCATTTCGAGGTTCGGTATCAATTCGTTAGGGATTGCGCAACTAAGGAGATGCTCAGTCTAGAGAAGGTCTCTGCGATTGACAATGTTACGGACGCGATGACCAAGAGTCTTTCAACGGACCGATTTCGGTCCTTGCGCGATCAGATGGGCGTGGAGCTGATTCCGGACGAACTGCGGAAATAATCGTACTCTTACGATTATTCGTAACTCTACGATAATTCGTACTTCTGACTCGATCGTATTTTTACGATCTTTCGTATTTTCCGATCGTAATTTTCCGCAGTATATCAGCCCCCTTGTAAATCTGTAAAACTTGTATATTCCTTTCTTTTACGGATTTTTCGGAACACGCCCATTACGGGGGAATGTCGAATACGGGCATCTAATGGCCGTGTTCACACTATCTATAAGTGGACGGGCCATATTTTTAATATGCCGGAATGGCGTGAGCCCTAGCCTGGGGGTATAAATACCAGGCTTGTATGGTCGTCCAAAGTTGGTTGCTTCAACTTCAGTTAATGGTAGTTCCATTTTGTGCCTGTCTCTCTCTTCAACTCTCCCATGCCTTTGGCCGCCACATCTGACTGGTTCAGATCTAAAACCTCCTCCTTCAGATCTGATCTTCTCTCAGCATCAACCCACTTCTTGACACCTCCACCATACTGCTGAAAGCCAGCGCTTGTTCCGCCTGACGTCCTTCGACTACAACATGAAGGAGCTCGGAAAGAAGATGTTTTTGGCTCAGGTCAACTTGAAGCGAATTGTCCGGGAGTAGACAAATGCTGCGATCCAGATCGCTACGGCTACGACGTTACAAGGATGGTCGGAACAAGCTGCGGAACTGCAAGTACTTCGGGCAGACAAGACCAACCGGGATCTCCGAGGACTTGGATTTTGGAAGTTAGACAAGGCCAACTGCGAAGCAGTGCAAAAGAACCTAACAACGGACTTCATGCGGATTGCCCTCACACATCATGATGAGATTACGAAGTTGTTAGAACAACATGATGAAAGTGTTCGGAAGTTGCACACGGAAATGGAAGCCGTGGCGTAGCCGGTTGTACTGCCGACGCAGGCCACGGAAGCTTCAGCAGACGAGGAGCAAGAGGACGAGGAGCCAGCCGAACCGTCAATTTTGAACGTCCTAAACGAGGACTGAAACAATAATCGGATTGTAAATATTGTAATTTTGGACTTTGTTATTACTATGGGTTCAACCTGTGGAACACTGTCCCACAGACGTGCCATAGTGTTGGTCAAATATTATGAAAGTACGCTGAAGTCGTAGATTCGTAATACTACGGAAATAATACTTAGTCGGAAAATCGGAGAGATGTCTATAGAGATCCGAACCGACGCATTGTACATAGAGACTTGGAGATCCGAAAGGGTTCCAAGCATGTATATAAAGCCTTGGCGGCCTACTTGTAAAGGGTCCGATAATAGTCTAGAAGTAGAGTATGCAATAATTGCACGTCAGCGATCCCCTAGACTTGCTTCGATTTCTCGTCGCGTTCGGCCCGCACGAGTAACTTCTTCCACGATGTTGTTGTCGATCACCCGTACTCTGTACGGTATAGGCTTCACTCGCCAAATTCTGAACGAACGTTTTCCTCCGAGCATCTTCAAACAGGATGGAGCTCGTAGTTTCGGAGTACTTCACGGCCGTAGCAAACGCGTTGCAGACGGTCGTGACGAAGGTTTCCCAGGAAGGTGGAAGGCTACTCATCAGTAGTAGAGCTTTTAGCTCGTCGTCGATCGTCATTCCGTGTGCTGACAGCTGGGAAATGATTCCTTCGTAGTCGTTCAGGTGAGCCGTGATCGAGTCAGACTGTAAAGGCACCGTATCAGATAAATCTTCGTAGCGGCCACCTTCTTTTCGTAAGTATCCGACAACGTCTTCCACAATTCTTTCGTTGTCGTACACGACTGAACCGTGTAATACACGGATTCAGATAGATGCATTCGGATGGTTGCGCAGGCTACCCAGTCCAGCTTCGTCCATACGTCCGACTTGTATGTTGCCAGAGCCGTGTCATGCTCTATCGGATCGATGTAGCCGTGGACTATGAGATAGTCCTGCATCTGCTCTTTCCAGAAGTTGAAGTTCGTCTTGTCGAACTTCCTTATGCTCATCTCGGATGAGTCGGACGTCGAAGCCATTTGTCGGGAAGGCTTGTACATAGTTCTGCTCGAAGTGGTTACAATCGCGGGTGAGTACGACTGCTCTGTAGTCTACCCGAATGCGATCTAACCGAGTTGAGCACGAACGTAGGAGTTCTGTCCGAGGTGGTTACGACTACGGGTGAGTACGACTGCACTTCAGTCTACCTGAATGTAGTCTAACCGAGTTGACAGGAACTTGTCGGAGGCGGAAGTTCTGCCCGAAGTGGTTACGACTACGGGGTGAGTACGACTGCACTGCAGTCTACCCGAATGCAGCCTAACCGAGTTGGGCACGAACTTGTCGGAGGCGGAAGTTCTGCCCGAAGTGGTTACGACTACGGGTGACTACGACTGCAATGCAGTTTACCCGAATGCAGCCTAACCGAGTTGGGCACGAACGTTGTAGCGGTCCACGGTTCTACTCGGACTGGACACAAGTACTGCGACTCTGCCCGAACTGAGTACGAACCGTGCCGCCGAAGTCCGAGTTGAAGTCGAACTTTTGCGCCTAGTCCACGGGAGAACAAGTCGTACAGACTCTTCCGAAGCGGATTTCGGCCAAAGTACTTACTTCTACATGGAGTGAGCACAAGCCACTGGCTCTGCCCAAAGTGCGTATGAAGCACTGTCAAAGAGAGTACGACTGTCGGAATCGCGGTCTAATCGTACACTATACGAATTAGGTCGCGATAGAGTGTTTTATTGCAGTTTGCAGTAAAACAGTTGTAAATCCCTGTGGGTCGCTCCAAATCTAGTTCCGTATCTTCTATTCTCTCCCTGATGTCGAGATGAACACGATGATGTGTCGAACAACAGAAGACGTCGCCGAAAAACTCTCAGTAGATTGAAGTCTTTACTCGCCGGTCAGAAGCTACTAATGGTTGTAACTGTCTTGAATCTTCTCCAAACTATACGCTCTTGACGTCCACGCCGAGTTGAATAAAGCAGGAAGGTAGTAGCAGCAAATGACGGTCTACAGCGGACGAAACCGCACTCTGATACCAAATGTTGTGAGAAGGCCGTCGGGCGGAACGAAGCACTACCTCCTAGCAGTATGGTTGAGATGTCGAGAGGTAAGTATGAACAAGGAGAAGATCAGATTTGAAGGAGGAAGCTTCAGATCTGGGGCAGTCTGTCGTGGCGAAATCGTGAAATTGGGCTGGAAGTTTACAGGAATCATCAATGGATGTCATTCTAGTATACAACAGTTCAGAGTTATGGTCTACCGATGCCGAGGAGTTGCGTAGGACACACATTGGCCAATGGGGAGCTCGTACCATTCGATGTAGGTGTGACCAATGCACAAAAAGATTTAGACGAGCTCGTCGTGTAGTGCACGATCATATACGCAGATGGGGCCATTGGAATCCTGAAGAGTCGCCGGATGATGTTCCACATTACATAGTTGCACCGCGGTTGTTACGTGACTATTACAAGTGGGCCAGAGCAAAGGCTGAAGAAGAAGAGGCGCGTGTACGACAACGTTTGAATGCAGTGAATGATCTAGAGGGTTTAGCGGCACAAGAATAGGGTCCCAATGAGCAAATGGAAGATATGATTGAAGACCTTCATCGGCTAGCACGTCGGCAGGGATCTCGACGTGAAGCAAGGGAAGGCCCCACTTCCGACTTTTCCACGTTGCTACAAGTGTTGTCTAGAGATTGTACGTTAGTGATCTATAAGTGTATAGAGTCTAATCGTGTTGTAATTGCGATGTCAAGTGTGTGTATATGCACACAATCATATTATGTGTATGTGTTGATGTTTAGTGCCTTAGAGAGTGTGTATGTCTGTGTGTGAAAGGATTGAAGGGTATGCCCCTCTTCACATCTCATTGTAATGGCATGACTTGTAATTATAAAAACCCCATAAGGGTGGAATGGAAAGACAAGAAGTTTCTCTCTCTAACTTCCCTCTCCCTCTCCCTCTCTCTCTCTCTCTTGCACGTTCCATCCATCTCTCTCACCCTCTCACGTTCAACCCCATTGGGTGGGGGGTGAAGCCACTCTAGGCTCTACCCCCCACCCCAGAACAACAAGCTGCTAGAACACCGATTTACGATGGAGATAGCTTCTCAGTGCTTCAGGCAACGATGGAGATCATGAATCTCCAAAAATCGTATGGATAGAGTAATGCATCAATGGATGCGTTACTAAGTCTCATGGGGAAGATGTTGCTGCAGCCCCATCATCTTCCAACTTTTCACGAAGATGCAAGGAAGCAGATGATCACGTTGCATGGGCTCAACTACGTTAGAATCCATACATGTATCAACGACTGTGTGTTATTCCGAGGTGAATTAGCAGATCTGTCAGAATGCCCCAAGTGTGGAGAGGCCAGATATCGACGAGACATATCATTAATGCAAGTTCCTTGCAAGGTTAGCCTGAAACTATGTTTAAAAATTCAATGATTTCACATTTTCTTCATGCAATTTATTACAAGTTTGCTGCTAAATTGCTGCAAGATTGTCGCACGTTTGCAGCAAAGTTGCAGCTCGTTTGCTGCAAGTTTGTCGCAAATTTGATGCAAGGTTGCTGCAAGTTTTCCGCGAGTTTTGTAGCAAAATTGCTGCATGGTTGCCGCGTGTTTGCTGCAAAATGGTTGCATGGTTGCCGCATGTTTAATGCAAAATTTCCGCAACATTCTTGATTTGCAACCCCAAACCTTTCCCCTTTGCAAATTACAGGTACTTCGACACTTCCCGATTATTCTAAGACTGCAGATGATGTTTCAATGTCGATCTATCGCCTCATTGATGGATTGACATGCATCACATTGGAGCCAAGATGGTAAGTGGAGAATACCAGCCGATTCTCTAGCGTGGCAACATATCGATTCTACTTGGCCTGAATTTGGAGTTGAACCGTGCTACTTGAGGCGGGGTTTAGGGACGGATGGAGTGAACCCAGTTGGGCTGAGAAGTAGCTCATACAATGTTTGGCCAGTTGTGTTAGTGAACCTCAACCTACTTCCATACGTGGCGATCAAGAAGGGTTATATCATGTTGAAACTCCTCATCCTTGGGAAGTACAAGGTCGCAAATATGGATGTGTACCTAGCACCACTTGTGGAAGAGTTGCAGATATTATGGCAAGGGGTTCGAATAAAGGATATGTCAAAGGCCCATCCCAATTGCCTATTCAACCTTCGAGCAATTCTAATGTATATAATGCATGACTTCATAAGGTTTGGGCAATGTTCAGGTTAGAACCTCAAACCGATTTCGATCCCCTTTGTCTACATTTAACGACAATGAGTAACTACTCTGGTCAAACACTAAGATTTAAGATGATAACCTTTTTCTTGTAAAGACAAATGTTAGATCTTTGAATTGATGGACTTATATTGAGAGCTAATTATGTAATTACTCCTATTTAGTGCTCACTTGGTATAAATTTTGTAAAATAATTTGATTCTCTTATTCCAATGCCACAAATCTAGTGATTAGGAGATTAAGCTTTAAGATGATGAGCTTTTTGATTCAAGTAATTATGGTTGGAGCTCCAAACAGACAAAGTTAACTTTTTTAAGGACAAGAAGATAAAAAGAAGGCATCAACTGAACAACAAGAAAATAGTACAATGAGAAGACAAGAGTTCATATTAGCAAGAGAGAATTTTTATGTATGGATTATAAGTTCAAATTTGAAAATGATTACAATATTTTGTTTGTATGCCTATGACACCAAGTAATCTAGTGAAGATAATTAGTGATGAACTAATAAATCTAGTCATACTATACCTGAAAGCTACCCACCAAATGTTTTCTTGATAAATGCTAATGAGTCTTAACATAACGAAGGGGTCCAACTTGATCGATGGAACTGGTTGATTACCTTTATGTTTGATCGATTTAAATACTTGGGGAATTTGTTTGTAGATGAAGGTAAATAGAAGAGAACAATCTTTATTGTTTTTTACTCTTGACAATCATCTTGCTTACGCCTGCGCGCCAAAGTGGTCTGTTCTAACCCTCCCTCCCCTCATGCCAAGACAAAGACATGGATAAGACAAGGACCTTTATAACTTTGACGATGTATGCAGTCTCCAATGCTTTTTCTCATTAATATCGATGAAGATGGTCATAGCGAAATGGATTGTCTTTCTTCGTTACATACACGGTTCGCTCAAGAATGTTTGTTCAACTGAATGACTTTTAGGGTAGACACAAACAGATAGCAGACAAGAGATAGAGAGCTTTTGCTTTGCTTTTTGCTTTTTTTGTATATGATGTGATCGATCCGTTGATCGGTTAATAATGAAAGAATGCACAAATAAATGAATGAAGGGTTAGACTAGAACCAAGTCTTTGACGCATGTTGTAAATGTTGATGCGGTTGATTGAACCATGTGTTGGAAATTGTTGAACAAAGCAGATTAGGGCGGGGCGTACAAGCAAGCCCGTCTTGCCTGCTTTACTCCTGCCCTCGCTTTGCTCTGCTCAATTGACATAGATAGTATTCCAAAAAGTGTATACATACATGCATACACACACCAGAGTCATCAATCATGCTACACTTCTATCAAGAAGATATTGCTAGTGTCTCAACATTCTAATGAAAACGAAGACATCTGAAATCCCAAATGTGTCCACTTGAGAAACTTGAAACACTTTGACAATCCCAAGTCTCGATCAATATATTTCCGATTCCTAATTGGATACTGAGACCTTGACATGTAGAGGAAAATCATTGATGTCGACATCTTCTACATGCCCAATAATGCATACAAGTCAAATAGGGGCTGGTCGAAGATCCAGGAGCTTCAGATCATGTGACTCCGTACAAGCATTCAATCGACATATATTATATGTGAGATATTGTCCTTGTACTCAATTAATCATTGAGCTCATTCATCCAGCTAGCTAGCCAAGAACTTCGAACACATTTTGGAGGTTTGAAGGTACATATGTTGTACCACTCTATATCACCAAGTGAGAGAACACCCAGTACTTTCTCAAGTTTTGAGCTACATCTCTACGGCATAACATTGAACTAGCTCATATGAGCAATGGAACATCTTCTCAGCAAGGTTTCTTGTCTCCTATAGTCTCTATCACTGACCTTCCCTTTTGCACAGAATTGTCAATATGGCAAATGAGTAGCTAACTGCAAGTAACAAACCACGATTGAACTGAATGACCCTTAGTCTGTTGTGATGCTTCTTCCTTCATGATTGGATAATGTAGTACACCAACCCAAATCGGAAAAATAACAACTTGTGATGAAGCATGTAATGCAATCCATCTGAGTGGAATAAAACATGGGATCTCATTCCCTTAATGGTTTTTTGTGTTTTGTTGAAAGCAAACATCTAGCTTAGTGAAACTAAATACAAATAGGGCGTCAAGCAATAGCGTAAAATAGATTTCAATGAAATCTTTTTTATTTTGAATTACTTGAAGAACGTTGGACAATAATAGTCGGAGTCGCATCTTACTAGCAAAAAATTTGGTGTGGATTTAAGCACATAGAACTTTGACACCAAATTGTTCTTGATTGTGTCACTGTCGACAAGATCAAGCTGAACAAGGTGTGAACAAGTAATGCATTCATCTGATTCCAACTTTTGTGCTGATCAATGGACATCTTGCAAGCTCATACAGGTAAATGTCCAAACTTATTAGTCACGCTTCTCCATCTTTTATATGTAAAGTTCTCCTATAAAATGAGAGACCATTCTTGTGTTCAATGTGTATATGTGCGTATTCAAGAGTATTCACTCTAATATAACCACAGTTTAGATGTAGTTCATGATATAAATAACATCATTGTGTACTATTTCATGTACTTCTATAATTACGATTTCGCTTCTATTACAAATAATACCATTGTGTTCTATTTCATGAACTTGTATCTTGCCTTTTCTTTGTTTTTACCTTTGTCAACTTTGCTCTTCCATGATCTCACACTTTTGCACTTTACTCGACTCACTCCTTGTAAGTATTTTTTATTAGCTTCTCGGGTTCTAACAATTGAAGGCTAGATTTCACTTGAAAGTAACAACTCGCATCATCATCCTCATCATCATCATCGTCGTCGTCATCGTCGTTGTCGTTGTCGTCATCATCGTCATCGTCATCGTCGGTAGAAGGCCAATCAGCATGCCCAACGGCCAACTCACCTTCAGAAAAAGCATTTGAGTTATCTATCAAGCCGAGGTTACTTGCAAATGTAGAGTTTCTGGGTTGCCAAGGAGTCACCTGAATTCATTGGGAGCTCTGTTGGACATAGATGCATGCATGTTACTTACTGCATGAGGATACAATATGTATGTATGCATGTATACTTGCATGTATACATGTGCTTAGAAAGAAAGTAATGCCATGGTTGGGCCACATCATCTGTCGATGTATGTCTGATTTACTCGAGCGATGGAGTGAACGATGCAGATTTAGCATCCACAGATTGCTTTTCTTTTCAGTCCTGCCGGTGACCAGCCATAGACTTAGCAACGGCCAGCAATAGTGCTGACAGTTGTTGCCGCCGTCGCCATCTGCTGCTAGAGTCCGATCCACACCATCCATCATCCATGGAGCATGTTGCTTCCTCCTGGAAGAAAGAAAAATTCCCAACGAAAGCGAAGCAAGAGAAAATGGAGCCGGGAAATCTGAAGAAGAAATCCAAAGCAGAAGACAGCAGTGGATGCATGGCATGGTATGAAACGATCTGTCTATCATCACCATCATCAACAATCCATCAGTGCACACGTCACAGTGGACTTTTCATAGACTCTTGAGCTTTGCGCTTTCCTCTGTTGAAAATCACAAATTCCGTTCATTCATTGGGACGCTCTACATCTCCAATCCACGGTCCCAACCCCACCACCACGCCCACGATGGAGTTGAAGCTATGTACGTCTTCTTCTGTCTATATATACTATGCATGTTTTTGTCAAAGAGAAAGAAAGAAAAGAAAATAAGCAAGAACAAAAGCGATCTTGGAGAGTGAAAGGAAAACAAAAAGCCGCGGCAGCAATCCGCTCTGATTCCCTGCTTCACACCCTCACCATCAATCACCCACTTCTACTCTCCTCTTCCTACTGCTTCTTCTTCTTCTTCTTCTTCTCTTCCAGCGAAGGAACCAACCAACCAACCAACACAGAAGCAGCAGACACAGAAACCGGAGCCTCCAGCGTCCTGGTAAATTCACAACTCTCCCTCCATTCGCAGCTGGATTCAGAAGAAGACCTATTAAGTTAATTGATGGGCTGACTGTAGATCACCTCGGAGTTCCGTGAAGGAAAGAGAAAGAGAGAGAGAGAGAGAGAAGGGGGGAGGGGCCGGTGTGTCGCGGCGACCTCTCTTTGCTTTGTAAATCTCCTTTCCATCCCGAGCATTTCAAACCCTAGGACGGCGCTGTGCTCATCATCTCCGAGTTTTATGCGCTGCCATACAAGCTGGAGCTTTCAACAAGAGCACAAACACACATACACATCCGCCTTGCTTGTCGTCCCCATTTCCCTGGGTGTGTCAAACAATTACAACGGATCGGCCAACTGGAAATATATACAAGTCAGATTCTGTGGTGGAAGCCATTTTTTCGAGATCATGAGGTTTCAGCTTCCACCTGGATTCCGATTCCATCCTACAGATGAAGAGCTTGTCAGCTATTATCTCAAGAGGAAAATCTGCGGTAAGAGAATAGAGTTTGATGCGATCGGCGAGATCGATCTCTACAAGTATGACCCATGGGACCTTCCAGGTGTCTGTCTTTTGTTCTTGATTCTTTCATGCAAATAAGAATAAGTCTTTGATGTGTACGCTATTGTTTCTACGCAAAATAAGTAAATTTGATCCAATTTTTGCGTGGTGTTTTGTTTTTGTTATATCTTCGTCTTCAGAAAGGTCTCTCCTACAAACCAGAGACCTGGAATGGTATTTCTTTAATCCTCGAGATAGGAAATATGCAAATGGTTCTCGTGCGAATAGGGCAACTGAAAAAGGCTACTGGAAAGCAACCGGAAAGGATAGGGCTGTCAACTCTGCATCCAAGACTGTAGGAATGAAGAAAACTCTGGTTTATTACAATGGAAGAGCACCCAAGGGAGAGAGAACCAATTGGGTAATGCACGAATACCGCCTTGATGACGAGGAATGTGAGCGCTTACATGCTTTTCAGGCGAGTTTCTCTCCATCTCCCTCCCTCTCCACTAATTGAAATGAGATTGTGAAATGTTATGCATGCTTTCCTTTTCTCATAGAGAAAGTCCTCTGCTCCCATATTCTCTTTGATGAGATCTGAGTATATATGCTGTATTATTACCTTTTGAGCCAGTACTTGTTCATGAGAATATATGGTTCTTTTTGTTTGTACTTATCTTTTCCTTTTGAAGATGAGTCCATTGCGTGCAATCTCGAAAGATGTAAACTAATATGTACATCATTTTTCTTTCAAGTCCAGAATGGCTATGTGCTTTGCCGAGTTTATCAGAAGAGCGGTCCTGGACCTAGAAATGGAGAGCAGTATGGTGCACCTGTTGAGGAAGATGATGATGACAGGGATGTATTAGAAAGAGAAGACCGGAATCACCCGCTCATTGAGTATGACGATGGCTTGTTGACGAAAGTTCTCGAAAATCCCCATGGAAATGAGATAATGCCTCAGGGAGAGAGTATTATGGAAGTAAAACCATTGGTGAAATCTCCTAATCCTGATGGGAAGGTAATGAAAAATGTTCATGTTGTCTGTTAATCAATGCCTATTTTCTCTTTGGCTCTACTGCAAGTTTCCTCTGATTGTATTCATACTCTAGTTTGTTTCATTGATCAGTGTGCTGCAAGCACCACCTCCATATCAGGACCTGTGCCTTGTGCGGTGGATAGTTTTACTGGAAATAGAGATTTTGTGGATCCTAGTGCAAATGAATCCGAGGAGAGTATCCTCCGAGAGCTCTACGAGCTTGTAGGGACTGGAAATCGTAATGATAATGCTGTAGATTCACCACGTCGTTCGGATTCTCCCCCAAATAATGGAGACTTTTTAGAGTTAGATGACCTTTTCCCAGTTTCTAATGTTGCGTCTTCAGCATTAACGAGTTCTGATATGCCTCTACAACACGAATCAATGGTGTCTGACGTGCTCAAGCAAGAATGTTTTCAACCAACCACACCTGAGGTAACCATTTCAATGATCCTGTTCTCTTTAAGATAAAGTGATACATAGGACTCTTGCTTTACGGAAATACATTCTAAATGCTGAAAGGCTCTTTTTGTGGTGTGTGTAATGTCAGTTGAAGTTCCTGAAAATCTTCATTTTCTGGGTTTCGATCTGGGTTTAGCTGAGAATTACTAATCTCTTTCTCCGACTAACATTTCAAGATTTAGTCTCTTTCATGCATACTGTGGATTAGGTTCCAAGAAGGGCTGCAAGCATCTGGAAGGTTGACCACTCACCAGAAAACTTTTGGTTTTCTGTTGTAGACTTGTCAACTCTCTGTCTGGGAACCAATGCTCATGTACTCACATATACTATCGCTATATCAAATAGTTAAAGTTCCTACCGTTTTCATAGAGCTTCTCATACAAACAATCTAGACTGTCATATAATTCAGGGGACGTTCATGATTTCATTTATTATTCTTATATATCTATATCTATGTGGAGATATATTTTAATGCATACATACTTCTTTCTTAGCATGTGCGTCCTACCTTTGCAACTACCTTATTTGCAATCATTGATCTGGAATTCCATAAATTAAAGGAGACTTAAAGTTATTCAAATTGTGATGAATGGGATTTCTATTGTAAGACCAGTAAAAAGAAATGATGGATATTGAAAGCCCATGTTTTATCATTCATTTATTGCTCACATCATTTCATTCCCCATCTTAAACGCATTACAGCTACATGGCTGAAACATATATATTATTGTTCATACTCTTGTATATATTGCTGCTCTCTTTGGATATACATCTTTGACATTATTATACTAGTAGCTCGGTGATTGAATATGAGCTGTCTTCAGAAACAACTAATAGTGCATACTCGTAGTGCACTTGCAATTATGAGGGCATGTCTTTTACACTCTTTGGCTGTAGAATATCGGGGTATGCTTTCCTGTAAGTCGGTAAATAAACATTTGCATTAATAATCCTTGTCGCTAATGTAAACTGATCGGTCACAGTAGTTGTCAAACCTGAATCATTGGCATTATAATAAAGTTGTGTCCATCTTGTATTAAACCTGGTATGTACTGAGAGAGTTTCTCTAAAGAAGCAAATAAGCAGTCTTGTATTATAGAGGAAATGTTGTATCTTCTGTTTGGAGGAACTCTTGCTTTATTATTGGCTTATATATCTTTTTATATTTGTACCTGGTATTTACTGAGAGAGTTTCTCTAACGCTCTTGTATTATAGAGGCAATGTTGTATTTCTTTTGAAGGAACTCTTGCTTTATTTATTGGCTTATATGTATATTTTTAAAAAAAAATTTAGACCAGGCTACTGGATGTAATCAATCATGATCAAAATCTGCTTCATCAATATAATGGTCTGGATGTGCTGGAAGGTACACCGATATCGACAGGTAAACATGTGGTTCATTCTGCCATTTCAACAAAAAGATCAATCTCATACTAATGATGTTCGTATGCTTCAAAGCAGAAATTACTACCTTTTCCCAGTTTCCCACAGCTGGGGAGCTCGAATATGATCAAATTCTGGAGTTTTTTGAGCCCTACAATGCATTATTTGCTGAGGAAAACAGATCTGTTGTGGGTTTTGACGTTGCTGCTGCATCAGATGACATGCAGTACTTTGACACGTCTCAAATGTTTCAAGTTTTTGAGAGTGAGAACCGTATGAAGAACAGTCCTGTTGACATGGTCTCTGAGGCCGACTATCTGGCATCGTATGACGGCCAAAATCACACCACGTTGAGCGAGCCCAGTATTCAAGCAAATATGTTGACAGGGCAAAGAAGGAAAAGATTCAATTCTGTTCTGAAGTATCTTGAAAGTCTTCCAGCATTTCCAGCTTCGGCTGCTGATTTGTCACCAAAACCAATGCCATCAAAAGGTCCGAGTTATGGTGTAGCAGCAGAGGGTGATGCTTCACAAAGTGTAAATAAGAAGCTAGTGAAATCATCGTCTGTCAATGCAGCTCAAAGGCAGATGGGAAATGGATCGAGTGTTTTGTACTTTGTGCTAGCTTGTTTTGTGATGGTGTGCAGCTTCTTATGGTTGTTCATAGCGAGCAGTGGCTGGAAACTTGTGGAAAGAGTGTAATAAGTCAATCCGTCTGTGGAAAAAAGAGTCGGGTCTATCTAATGTAAACCTTATTTTTGTTTTTCACCCATTGGGAAGGGCGTAAATATTTCAACTTGTATATTTGGCACAGCCAAACAAAGAGGCAAGGATTCAGTCTTTGAGTTATAGGTACATATATACATGCATTAGAATGCATGGGTCTTGAAGCTTTGCCGAATAAGTTTATGTACATCACATGGCAAAGTGAAAAAAGGGAGGGTCAATGGCTAGACCTATTGTCTGTAACAAATTTACAGTTATTATCTGGTCATGTTAGTTACTCCTTTCCAAATGGACCTGCCTGAGCTTCTTCTTCTTCTTCTTCTTCTACGTTCACATCAAGCTGTTATTGTGAGTAATCAGCAAAGATGATCACAATATCAGCAAAGATGATACTAGGCTTTAGCATTTCGATTCTAGGTGGAAGTGTTATTGATTGAATTGATGAATTGGGTGCTTTTCACATTATCCTCCCATGTGAGTAATGATGTCTAAGATATCACCCCCCTCCTTTTGCAAAGTAATAATACGAGTCAGGAGATAAAGTTTGTGGATTGAGTCATTGTTGGAACTCCAAAGATACATGTAGTTAGAGACAGATGTAGAGAGAGAGAATGATTATATTAATATTATTTATAATAATCTCTCACGCATACTCACTCTGACCTTGTAAACCCTCTCCTAATACTACTAGTGTATATATATATACTAATAGATGAGCTATTTTGATATGAGCCCACCTCAAGTCCCTACTCCAGAAATAGGAGGGTATGAGAGCTTTCTATTCTTGATAAATTAAAAGAGGTCATGTTAGATTAAGGGGCATGATGCTAGAAATAGAGGGTGTGCAAGAAGGGAGAAGTGAGACGTGGTTGTGGCCCACCTAGTTCTCATAATACTCCCCCTTGGATGAATACCATGTTATACATATGCTTCATTAAAACTCCATCCAAAAACCTAGTGGGAAAAAAGGATAGGAGAAAGCGTACATACTACACACTACTTATATTGTATTGTTGCCTCATAAAAACCTAAACGTGAGAAACTTCAAAGAAAACTCACTAAGGGAAGAATAGTGTAACCAAGAGCTAATCTACGAGATAACTCTACCATTCTTTGGGAATAATATACCGAGTTTCAATATTAGTATTAATGGGATAATGTCAGGATAGTGCTCCCCTTGATTTGTGTACATCTCTCATCCTTTTCATGCCAATACCTTGCACAAGCTTTTAAAAAATGCTAGTAGGCAAAGACTTAGTAAATACATCCACAAGACTTTCATTAGTCTCAGTGAGAGTTATCGTAATTTATTCTTTCTTTTGCAATTCATGTATATAGAAAAATTTAGGTGATATATGCTTCGTGGGACTTTTTTTGTTACATACCCCGTTTGTATTTGTGCAACACAAGTGGAATTATCTTCGTAAAGGATGGTTGGTGTAGGAGTGATATTCAACCCACATGTATTCTGTACATGATGTATCACTCTTCTTAACCATACACATTCTTTAGTTATTTCAAATAGTGCTATAATCTCTGAGTGGTTGGTTAATGTCGCCACCATCATCTACTTTGCCAATTTCCACGAGATGGCTATACCACCACAAGGAAACACATACCCAATCAGTGACAAAGCTTTATGAGGGTTTGAAAGATATCCACCATCTGTCACGGCCGAAACTTGTTGACAACGATAGACTTGGAAGACACGAACACGATAAGAACAAAACCAGATTAGAGCAAGAAGATAATATATGTATTACCAACAAACTTAGAGTACAAGGCACCAAAGACTTGGTTTGAACCGGAATGGTTCAATACTAAGACCAACTCAATATTTATACAGGTTTAGGCCTCATGCATGCTTGCCACGTGGCTTGCATGCATGATTGCCACGTGGCTTGCATGCATGATTGCCACTTGGGTGGCTTTGAGGACTTGCAATGTCAGCAGACGTCGCAAGTCGTTTTTTAACGTTAATATGATAATGTTTTAAGATATTATCAAGTTTTAAAAGATAATATTTATTAATTGAAATAAGATAGTCTAATAGATAAGATTTCATCTTATGTGGTTATAGGTTATAGGTTTACATCTACATATAAACTTTTTTGTGTTGGTACTCATGATACCATCTACATATCCCACTATGGTTAGGTCTTGATATTTTTTAAAGAACGAACCAAGATCCTGAGTATCACGTAAATAACAAAAGAAATTTTGTTTAATGCTAGTCCAATGCCTTTTGGTGGTAGGATCTGAACTGAATCTTGCTAAGAGGTTAACAACAAATGCAATATCAGATCTAGTACCATTCACAAGGTATATTAATTCTCATAAGATGCTTAAATATGGACATTTAGGTCCCAAATATTTTTCATTATCTTCCCATGGTCTAAATGGATCATTCTCTATAACAAGAGATCTTATTGCCATAAGAGTTCTAGTTGGATATGAATCCTTTATATTAAACTTCTCAAATATCTTTTTGATATATGTATACTGATGTAATAATATATCTTCAGGGATATGTTCAAGTTGCAAGCTTATACAATATTTTATCTTAACTAATTCTTTCATTTTGAACTCTATCTTTAAAGAAGAACTAGTTTCCTTTATGTCTTGAGTGTCGAAAACGGGCATCTAATGGCCGTGTTCACACTGTCCATAGCTGGACGGGCCATATTTGTAATATGCTGGAATGGCTG